>PVJI01016905.1:0-37125 GCA_004026765.1 Micronycteris hirsuta
CCTGTTTAAAGCTGGGAGTCTAGAGACCTGGGGTCAGTGGTTTTGTGCTTCCACACTAGCCGGGTGACCTTGGTGTTGGCTGGGGGACCCAGCATCTTCCTGCGAGCAGCAACACTGTATCATGTTGTCATCCCCGAACAGTATGAATACGGGAACCATATATGTATTCCAGACACATTCGTAATGTGTTAGTGAGGGGGGCGGGGTGGGGGGGAACATCATGTATTCAAGAGCATGAAAACAGAAATTCTGTTGTTATTTTTAAAAAGCATGGCAATTCTGATAGAATTAAAAAATAAATTGTTTAGCACCCATGACAATCCCCCCAAATTACCAACATTTTAAAGTAGGTCAGTTTCTGGGTCTGGGTCTCAAGACTGTACCTATAATAAGTGAAATTCAAATGTTTTCTTCCCTCTTAACATTTAAATGGTTTTGGCATGGAATTTTAATTAGTCTCCAAAAGGTGTCCTTTGTCTGCTGCCGGGAGCTTGGGGAATTTGTAAACCCTACTTATCTGTTTCTCCCGAATGTCAGACCCGCAGAGCCAGCCCATTGCAGGCTGGAATTCTCCTTCTCTCAGCGTCCGGTCAGCTGCAAAGGCGAAGGAGAGAACGGCGGTCCTCCACGCCTGGAAGCTGGCGCGGTGCTCTCGGCTGGGTGTGCCGTCCTCCTGCGCAACATAACACTTCACAGGACATCCGCGTCAGACGAGGTCCCTCTGTGAGCTTGACAGATGGAGACAAAAACAGACCACCCTGCCACCCTGTCTGAACGCAGGCGAAACACGGACATTGTCCAGACCACAAAAATGATCTAACACCCCCATCCTGGCTCAGATGAGTGATTGCTGGTTCTCTGCCAATTCCAACTTGACCCCAGCCTACTCTCCCCTCTTTCTAAATAGATTTATTAAGGCACCCACCCCATCATAGAGTTCTCCTGGCACATAGTGGCCACTCAAGAGAGAATCGTTGACTAGAGTTCTTGATTTCAGGGACCCTGTTCTCCAACCACCGTTTCCTATTGTTCTGGCGCCTGTGCCTCATTGCAGGTGCACTGATCTCACTGAGGCAAAGCCGGGCCTTTTACCTTCTCCAGGTCTGGTCTCCGCGGCTGGACATGGCTGGTGAAAATTGCAGCGTCGGTCTAACCACTTCATTTATTTGTTTTTTTAATCCTTCCCTGAGGACATACTTATTGATTTTTTAGAGAGAGGGGAAGGGAAGAAGAGAGAGAGGGAGAGAAATATGACGCGAGAGGAACATTGATCTGTTGTCTCTTATAAGCGCTCCAATCAGGACAAAACCAGTGAGCTAGGATGTGCCCTGAGCAAGGATCGAACCTGCGACCTTTTGGTTTATGAGAGGACACTCCAACCAACTGAGCCACACCAGCCAGGGCTGACCACTTCACTTTAAATTCATGAACATGGGCGAGGGCTCACTTCTCCCATGTGTTTGGGTTGCGGGTTAGATCCTGGTGGAAAATCTAGGGAAGGAGAGAGTCTGAAACAGAACTGAGAAGTCCTAAGGGAGAAAACAGGGAGCAAAGAAGAGTCTGCAGCCGGGGTGCGGGGTGAGGGTGGTGTCATCTTTGAACGCATTGGCTTCCGGTGGAAGAAAGTGACATTTTAAATGTGTCTGACAGAAAAAAAGAAAAAGTTCCTTTGGGTCATGACCCTTTACTCCCCATCCCACAAGATCTGAGTTTTCCCATTCATAAGCCCTTTTACATATTTTCGAAAGAGGTTTGTTCAACTAGAAAGCACTACTAACTAGCTTAGTTCTGCCATTTGCACACAGGGCAGAGAAGCCCATAAGAGCCTCGTGTCTGGATAATCCGCCATCGCGATCACCCCAGACAACTAGACACGCACAGAGTCCTGTCACTCCCTGACCCGCAGGCCTCCGCCCCACCCTCTGTCCTGTCCTTGGCCCCACCTCTCTTGTGACCAGGAACATCTCTGGCTTTTCCTATATTGAGCCATTCCAGAGTCCTCTCTTAAGAGATGCTTGCTTTTGAACTTCCCATCACCTGCCTCTTCTCCAGACATATCTTCAGCGTTAACCAAGGAAGCCTTTCTGTTTAAGCCAAGTCCCAGAGCATGAAGGGTTAATGCTCCCACAGAGCAGAGAATGTGCATGGTGGGCTGGAAAATGCCCGCCCCAAAGATATACACACCTGAGTCCCCCGGAACCTGTGAGTATCACCTTATATGGCGGAAAAGGACTTGGCACATGTAATTAAAGTAAGGATTGTGAGGTGGGGAGATTATCCTGGATTGTCTGAGTGAAGCCTAAATGTGATCCTATGTGCCCTTATAAGGGGGAGGCGGACAGAGATGACAGGTGCGAGAGGAGAAGCCACCACGGCCATGGACGCAGAGATTGGAGTGGGGCAGCCACCAGTGAGGAATGCCAACTGCCACCAGGAGCTAGAAGAGGCAAGGGCAGATTTCCCCCTAGCGCCCCAGAAAAGGCACAACCTTGATCCCTGCCCCACAGAACTGTGAGAGAATATGTTTCCATTTAAGCCACCAGGTTGATGGTAATTCGGTACAGCAGTCTAAGGACACTGGTAACAGGAGGTCGCCCTTCCCTCCCCTCGTTGTGGCTTCACTGGAGGTGGTATGCAGAACTGAGTGACAGCTTTTCCCACTTCTCTCCCCGATGCCGCACAAAGCCGAGGGAGCTGGCGAGCAGTCTGCCAGGGAATGCCACGTGGGGGTTAGACAGAGAAGGACAAACAGTGAGTGCGGAGCTGCAAGGCGGGTTCCAGCCAAGTTCCCCGTCAGCATGTCTGCTCTTGACCGGTCCTCAGGGATGTGGGTCGCTACCCCACAGGGGGCAGAAAGTTCATGGTTTCAGAAGAACCCAGAAGCCCTCAGCTACAAACTTGAGCGTAGCATTCCATACTTTCAGGGTAGAAACAGTTTTCAGGGAATGCCTTCAAGGAGGTGACCTTTCCTGAAATACCAAGGCCTGTGCAAACTTTTAATGTTTGGTTCAGCAAACACAGGGGCCTGGGTCTGATGAGAGGCAGGCCGGGGGAAAAGCTGTCCTGGGTGGCCTGAGGTATTTTGGCATTACTGGGGGCTGTTGGTTCAGAAGTGGAGGGAGTCACCAGGGGCTGGAAGCTTTTGCAGGAAGCCGTTTCCTTTTCTCAAGTGACCTCTGAGTCCACCTAACTCCAGTAGTGTCCGGCAGGTGCAGAGGAACCGAAACTTTCAACAAAATAAAAACATTTCGAGTCTCTGAGACCTACTCCTTTTCCAGGTTCATGTGAATGGTAGAAAAATCCTTCCAGGATGTAAGCCCTGCTGCACCCAAGGGGAGTCTGGGATATCGTAAACCAATCATTCTTTCTCTTTTAATAGTTTTTGTTCATAAATAAAATTAAGATATGTAAGCATAATACAAAAAATTATAAAACAGAGAATAGAAGGGAGGGAAATCATATACCTATTTCTCTGAGGTGCCCACCCACTGTTAGGATTCAGAGTATTTCCTTTTCCACATCATTTTTCCTTGCCTGTAGAAAGCTACCATCAGAGATTACAATTTTCAAATGCCACTTTCCCAAGAGCTTGTGCCTGACCACCCAGTCTGAAAAAGCCACCTGTCGTATGGTGACCTGTCACTTTCCCCTGTTCTTATGGTCCTCGGAGCCCTCATCACTGTCTAAAGGCACATTTCCTTGTTGCTTCCTTATAGATTAAAAGTCTCTTCCCATTGGCTCCATGTGGGACTTTGTCCTCTGCCCCAGGACCTAGAAGGACGCCTGACACCACAAATACGTATGTGTGGAATGCATTAATTGGATGGATGGATGGATGGATGGATGGATGGGTTGGGTCCTGACCTCTGCCTTGCCATGGTCCTGAGTTGTTTGCGATCTCCAGTGGCCACTCCTGTTCCCCACCCTCTTCCTGCTCCCAGCGGTCTATCCAGGCTATGGGCATTACCTTGACCAGGAATTGAACCCACAACTTTGGCATATCAGGATGATGCTCTAACCAACTGAGCTACCAGCCCAGGGCTATAGCAGAATTCAAAGTAAAATTTCTTTTGAAGAACCCTGTTGGTTAAAACAAAACAACCACAAACAAAAAATGTTTATAATCGTCAAGTCCAAACGTCTTCATTCACTGATGAGAAACAGAAGCAAGAAAGGTCAACACACAGTGACATAACCAAGGCATGGCAGAACTGGAGGTAGCACATGGCCTTGACTGCTATTTCTGTCCATGCCACTCAACAAGATCAGGTACTCAGGGTAGAAAGTGTTCAGACTTTGGTTGTGAAAGGAGACTGGTTGTCCAACCCGATTATTACAGCAGGTACCAAGACATCTGTAAGTGGAGATTAGATAAAGACGGACTTCAGTTTTGACACCGAGAGTTAAAGTACATGGTCAAGGGTCGCTATTTATCTTTATCTTGAATAAGAGCAATGATGAGTTGGATCTTTAAGGGCCTTTATTTTTTAAAAAAATTATAAATAAGTTGAAAACTCATCAACCCATTAACTAAAAGCTTTGCTGCCCCAAACACGGCAATTTCCCAAACATCAAACCAGTGATTTGCAACATAAATAAAGCAATCAGAGTGATGGAAATAGAAGGCTTTCAGCAAAACCCACTTCTGAGAGCTGCTGCCAAAGGGAAAAGGAAGAGCATTTTCCAGCTAAAATATTGACGGAAAACCATCACCTCTTTCTGAAGCCCAGTGCTTAATTATGCTGTTCCACAGCCAGGTGGGTACAGATGCAGCTGTGATAAGAGAAATAAATGTACATTCGGAGAAAATTCCAACCACAATTCCTTTGATGGTATATTTTCCGCTTTGCTTTTCCAATGCCGTCCAGGTTGCAAATGTGATGCTGATGTCCTTCAGTAGCATTTGTGAAATTGCTGGAAAATGGCTGAAGAATTTTGCTCTGCCTTTTCAGATGACCAGCTCTCAGATCCCTTGGTTCGGCACTCCTTTTTTGTTGCTATTTACGTGTCTGTGAAGGTTCGGAGCTCATTACGTGCATCTATGGCACGCAAATTGTTTTGCGCTACGGCAAGGCCATGTTATGTTCAGGCTCAAGAGAAACCTCTGCATCTCCCTTTAATGACCTAGAAGAACGTAATTAGGGGCCTTGCCCACAATAAGAGATGATCAGCCATGATCTTTCCCGACCCACCTATACGACGGGGCAAACTTTTATTTACTAAACATCTCTGCCTTTCTGAGTATCCTGTGAAGACCCTTTGAAGCCTCCCCACACTGGGTGCATTCCGTCATCCGTAGCTGCAAATGCCTCATTTGTCTCCATCCCCCTTTCTATCTCTAACTTCTCCTGCATGTGGGTGTCTGACTTTCTCAGGTACGCGGGGTTCCCATACATACCTATGTATTAAATTTGGTTATTTTCTCTTAGTAACGATACCGGCATAGTGCCGGGAGGAGAGGGACGGGCTGTAGGAGGAGGTTGCCCGAGACAGTGGCAGACAAGCTGGCACTGCATGTGACAGATCTCTGTATCCCCAGGCGGACCTGCAGCAAGAGAAGACGATACATGGTGTTTGCGCGGGCTAGAGAGGGTGACTGACTGGGGGAAAAACACTCCTGCCCTCTTCTGGAACATGGTGGTGGGGGTGAGGGCAGATCTGCCAGTCTAGCCTGAAAAAGGGCAGGATTGACTGGGAAGCTGGATTATGGGCCAGGAGATTTAAACGGAGGGAGGGCACAGATTTGGCCTTTTTTTCTTTTTCAGGGATCCACGTGGATGATCACGCAGCAGCCACCTGTGGTTTCCCAAAGGGCAGTATTTTTAAGTGGGAGAAGAACTCCAGGCACAGACTTGAGCTGGTCTGGCAGCGAGCGGAGGGGTTCTTTCCTGCGTGTTGTAGAGGGGATGGACTCTGAGGCGGAAACCTGCCGTTCTTCCAAAACTGTGTAGCCTTAGAACAAAAGACTCCTTCCCTTTGTCTCCAAACCTCTGCCTCCAGAGGTTGCCGATGGGTGGTGGGCAGCAGGACCCACACCTCTGTTCTGTAACACTAATATCTCAGGCCTATTTGATTATTAGACGGGCCAGAAAAACCCTAAGGGTAGAGGGAGGTTTGTTCCTCCCCCACATTCCCATCTGAAAGCCTATGGAAGGATGTGGGAGCAAGCCCAGGGCTTGACGGCGTTCTCATTGCTTCCTCTGACTGTCTAAACAGCAAAGAGCTGGAAGGTCTCACCTGGGCAACTGCTGGGGCGGCTCTTCAACTCTAAGTGGACATGCTTGTCCTTCAACTCTAAACGTGATTTATACCACTATTTAATTTTTATGTAAGCAATCTACTTACAGTCAAAGGCAGATAAAATAGGACTACTAAAATGATGTGAATAATCATAGTGGCCCATGTAGCAGGATCGTTGACTGAGATACCAATTTGAGTTTCCACAGCCTCCCCTCAAGTTCCAAACTGGCGTCCAGAGCCTTAACAGTTCCTTGCCTCAGGGAGCTTTGAAGATAGAGGAATGAACAGAAGCTGCTTGAAGTGGGAAGCACTTCTTGGGCTTTGGAAACCCTGGAACTTAACAAAGAAGTCAGTCTGGGAGGGGCAGAGGAGAGCAAGAGTCCCTGGAAAATTAGCGAAAAAGATTTCCCCTGAAGCAGAGAGAAGGACAGGATGCCTTGAGTCGGGGACCGATGTGTGTCCTGGTTTGTGGTGAAGTCTTTGGAAGGGCCCAGGCCTCAAATGGGCAGATGCGTGGTGTGCTCAGAAGGACCAGATCCAAGTTTGGGTCCCCAAGCTTCTAGGACTCTCTTTAATAAACTGTATACAAAATAAGGCGCAACTGTTAATATTTCGTTAGAATAAAAAAATAGATCACAACACATGAAAAATATAAATGTTCAGACAGATACCACAAACATCATGTGATAAAAAAATATTTTTATTAATTTACTGCTCACCACACCTCTACAAAGCTTCTCTCCCTACATTCTGGGGAACTCTTTTCTCTGTCTTTTCATAGGACAATTTTGTAACATCATTTTCTATAGAGAAAGTGGAAGGAGTGCAGGGAGGAAAATGTTTTCCTTAACTCTCTTAGGGTCCCTGGCTGGCTCTAGAAATTAAACTGACAGTGAGTGACAGAGTCACAGGAGAAAAGCATACAATGTTTATTAAACTTTTGCTTGTACAAAGGATAGTTTGCAAGAGAATAAAGACTTGAAGAAGTGACCAGAGCAGGAAGCTTTTATACCTTTTAGACCAGCGACTTTCAAACTTTTTCCTCTCATGGCATACATAAACTAATTACTAAAATTCTGTGGCACACCAAAAAATATATTTTTTGTTGATCTAACAAAAGAGATGGGAATAATTGTGAGTCATTCACATCAAATGGCTATTGTTGCATTGGCTGTTGTTGTTTTTTAAATTTGACCATCTAATGGAAAAGAGGTCAGTGCCCTGACCAAATAGTCGGGGTCTGCATGTTTTAAACATTCTTGCAGCACACTGGCTGAAAAATCTCTGTTTTAGACAAAGAAACAATACATTTGTAAAGAATTGACAAGGGGTTGTCGGCTGGGGGTAGTAAATGCAGATTAGTCAATCCAAATTCTCTCTCTCTGGTGATAAGAATATCTTCCTCCTGGTACAGGGACGGCACCTTTCACATGAGGATTTTGTAACTTGTTTCAGGAAGGACAGGTGGGCTGGGGAGGTCAGAGTGACCCTCCTGCCCCTGCCATTTTCTCAGACTCCTTCAGTTATCCATCAGTAAATGAATGGATCAAAAACTGTGGTACATTTACACAATGGAATACTACGCAGCAGAAAGAAAGAAGGAGCTTATACCCTTTGCAACAGCATGGATGGAACTGGAGAGCATTTTGCTAAGTGAAGTGAGCCAGGTGGCAGAAGACAAATACCGTATGATCTCACCTACAAGTGGAACCTAATCAACAAAACAAACAAGCAGGAAAACGTAACCAGAGACACTGAAATAAAGAACAAACTGACAGTAACCAGAGGGGAGGTGGGAAGGGATAATGCAGGGGGAAAGGGGAAGAGTTTTCAGGAACATGTATAAAGGACACATGGACAAAGCCAAAGAGGGGTAGGATCAAGGGCGGGGAGTGGGGATGGCTGGGGTGGGGGGCAGTGATGGGGAGAAAATGGAGACAACTGTACTTGAGCAACAATATAAAATATTTAAAACTATAGTTATGAAAATGAACTATTAAAAGATAAAATGAGTAAATAAAGAACTCTATCCTAAAAAAAAAAAAAAAATATATATATATATATATAAAGATATCCAATATGCCTGTAACTGCAGAACCAGCTCAAAATGGTCCTGTTTGAAAGGATACTGAGTTGCTTTTCAGAGACAACGAGACCAAAAGTGCAAGTCCTGTAGCCGAAGCCTGTGCAGAGGAAAGAACTTTGACCTCCACTGTACCGGGAACCAAAGTCTTACTCCTCCCTGCCCCCTCCATCCCACCCCCACAAGGAACCAAAGGACCAGGATGTAGCCAGAACTTGAGTACCAGGGATCCTTTCATAAGCCAAGCGTCTGTAGTCCAGGAAAATCTAGTGTCGATGCGCCTTCATTATAAATGGCCAAGTTCCAAGGTCCTCCAGTTAAAACTAGCCCCATGAGCACTTCCACATACCTGCTCCCCTGAGCCCCTTAAACACCCTTAACCTGGTCCAATGAGCAAGGTGGAGTCGAGGCACATAAGGTCTCCCATCTTCTCAGTGGGCATCTTCTCGATCAATAAAACTCCCTTTACTGCAGACTCTGATGTGTTGAATTTTGACTTTTTGAGGCATCAGGCGCACGGACTTTGGTTTGGCAACATGCCAAGGAGGCCATCTTTTGGGGGAGTGTCCTGAACCCCACCATTAGTCTATTTTCAGCTCTATCATGGTTGATTGAAATTTATTATTATTCTGTACAACTTTAAAAAAGTTTCTTTGATTTTTATTGTTCATTATTAGTGAAATTATGTAAATATTTGGAGTTATCGTCAAATTAGGAAATTATCCAGTTTTTTTTACATTGGACTATCTCGAGGCACATCAGGTTTTCCTACATACTAAGCAATCAGAGAACTCTCACACCAGGGTATCGAGAAGCCATTTCTATACCCAGTCACCTACCACCAACCCTTCGTTAGAGGTTTTACTTTATACACGAACCTGTGCCTGTAAAGCTCTCCTAGGAAAGCCAGCCTCCTTCCAGCCAATGAGGTCCCAGCCTTGTGGGTACTAAGGAAGGTCATTTCTTGGCAGGCCGGGAAGCCTAAAAAATTGAGGGGACTTTCAGAAGAGAGGAATTTACCAAAATTACAGATTCTCTAGCTTAAATCTGGTGGACAGAGTTTCCTGGGCTGAGTTCCCAAGCCTCAAGACAGGAAATATCCTACGGTAGTTCTCCCATTTATCGGCGGTTTCACTTTCCACAGTTTTGGGTACCTGCGGTCAACAGTGGTACGAAAATAGTAAATGGAAAATTCCACAAATAAATAATTCATAATTTTACAATTGTATGCTGTTCTGAGCATTGTGATAAAATCGACTCGATCCCACTCGATCCCACCCCAGCCATGAATCACCCCTTTGTCCAGCAATCCACACCGTATAGGCTCCCTGCTTGTGAGTCACTTAGAAGCCATCTCCATTATGTGGCATCTCAGGGCTTGTGTTCAGGTAACCCTCATTTAGCTTAGCAATGGCTCCATATCGCAAGAGTAGTGATTCTGGCAACTCAGGCATGCCCCAGACAAGCTGTGATGTGCTTCCTTTAAGCGAAACGGTGAGTACAGTACATCATGATATTTCGAGAGACAACACATAACTTTTATTAGACTATGTTGTTATTATTGTTGTATTTTATTATTAGTTATTGTTGTTAGTCCCTTACTGTGCCTAATTTATGAATAAGCTTTATCAAAGCTATGCATGTATGGAAAAAACATAGTATGTACAAAGTTCGATGCTATTCATGGTTTCAGGCATCTATTGGGGATCTTAGAACTGCCCCCCCAGATGAGGGTCGGGGGCTACTATAATTGAGACCCTTCAAAGTCCAGTTTGAATTTCCTCTCGATGTAGTTGCCCAGCACTGCATGGCTCTGTATTTGTAAAGCAAAGTCAAGCAAGCCTATACGGCTACTTAACACTCTTCCCGCATAGGCCCAAGCTCATGAGAACGGCCTCTTCTGTGATCAAAAGTAATCTTTGCAGATTATTTATGATCACAAAGGGGGAGACGATCAAGAAAAATTATCCTGAACTTGAAAACAGGCAGGAGATTATTGGGATTCTTGTGAGAGTAACGCTAGGAACACTCCTTAGATTGGTTTTCTATTGACCGGCCTGTTTCCCAGCTCTGTGGGGGCAGAGGGTAGCTAATCGCAACAAACTGAAAACAATGCCAACGATTTTTGCCTGAAAGCAAAACAAACGGTGCCTGACAAATGCTAATTCTGTCTGGTACTGAGACGATTAATTTCCATTGGTAGAAAGTCCAGCCCCCGAGTTAGCCTTTATTGTCTGTGGGATATACACTAGTACCACGTTTACAAACAAACTCATTTTAACCTTTTCTTTCGTCTCGCTGCTGTAAAACTCTGTTCTTCAAATTCTCATTTGAATTAGTTTTAACATATCACTGGTTCCTTAATGAGTGGAGTGAAATCCTTGACATATTTATGTTTATAGGAGGGTCATGTATGTAACTTGTTGACAAGTTTTCTTTAGCACATGCACTAAAAATATACCAGCAGTTTTGCAATGTGCCTGGCCGGCCCATTCTTAACCTCCAGTTCACACTAGCGCCGGATTCTGCCTCCCAGTGTCCAGCTCGGACTGGATCACTCCCTTTCTCAAATTCCTCAAGAGCTCACTCCTCTTGATACAAGAAGGTTCAAATGCATTAGACTGGTATCCTGGGTCTCTCGGGGTCATTCCCCAATCTCTCTAGACCTGCACTAGCTCCAGGTAGACAGAACTTCACCCCCTCCCCAGACACACCTTCACTTTCCAGCCCACTGAAAGTTACTCTTATTGCTTGCTCTGCACAGAATGGCCTTTGGTTATAATCCTTTCTCATCCACCTAGCAAAGCCCCCTGACCACCAGCATAAATTCTTTCATTTTCCTCAGACTCCTACAACCCTTTGATTTGAATATCCTTTCATCAAATTTCACTTTGCGTGGAGGTATTTAGGGACCTCAGAGTCAACACAAGATTTACACTTTCTGAAGACAGTGCTTGGATAAGTATTATGCACACAGTAGGTACTCAATTAATACTTGGTAATAAATGGTAAATGACCTCCCTCGTGTCACTTACCTGAATGTCATGGTTTGCTTTTTGTTCTTGAGAAAGAATAAAAGCTGTCCCTTTCTCTTACGGGGCATACCACCTACAAATTTTTCTTCTTATCTTTGTCTCAGTTTGGCTGCCCCCAGAAGCAGACCCTAGACAAGGATTCAAAGACAAGTAGTTCAGTTGAGTGGTGATCCAAGAAAACACCAGCAAAAGAGTCAGAGAGTGAGCTGGGAAGAGAAAGAAAGCCATAAAGGGGAGTCCCCTGGTGGGTTACTGGAGTGCAGTTCTCTTAGGGTGCTCCGGGTGGCATGTAGGACCTCGTCCAAGCTGTCCCAACCAAGAGGTGAGGACATGAGCAGTATTGATCTATTATTCCCCCACCTGTCGTTGTTTAAGGATTGCTTCTGGGGACGTTATATCCTGACATTTCAGCTTCTCTGTGCACAGGCCAACACGCTCCATCCCCAAAAAACGCTCAGGCAGAATCAATGGTCTCTGCAATAAACAGGCTTCAGAGCACCTCCAGCTCAGGCTATGTTGCTGGAGAGGCTCCCAGGCAAGACACCCCATGCACTTCCCTCAGCTTAAGAGAAAAGACAAGTTCCTCTCCCATCACCTCTCTGTGTCAGGAGCTCACTCCGTTTTTTCCTGATTATATTGTAGCACAACTGAGTTCCGTTACAGTCCTAGATTTAGGCATTATGGCTTTGGAATATATTGAAGAGTCTCAGGAGTCTGAACTCATTAATGTTTAGCCATAAAGGAAACTAGATGTCTGCAATTTTTTTATTAAAATTGTGTAATGTGCCAATTACAAGCAAAATGAGACTGGTAGGGACTCCTGCTCGCCTCTGTGATATTACTTCTCTATGCATTTCATGTGCTCCCTCTGGGCTCTGTTTAGCATGCAGGTTACAGCGTGGGGACGCCCAAAGGAGGGAGGCAGGCCAACGGCTGGGAATCCGAATCATCCGTGTTCAAAGTTATTCCACATGCAAATGAGGAAGGAGAGGCAGGAGGTTCACATCTCTCTGCAGGAGGTGCCTGAAAGCACTCTCAGGAAGCTATCTGGTCACCTCTGGAAAGGAGGCTGGAAACACAACCTTGGGGATGGAAATTTCATGACAAATTTCAATTGGGGACAAAATATCACCACCCATGTATGCAATACAGGTAGAACAAGGCCGACTCCCAGTTCGGGCTGGATTGTTATACTGGGAGAAATGCTCTAACCTGTGAACTTGCTCACTAAGCTGCCAGTGCCCCATGACAACCCTGCCCTCCCTCTCTGGCAGGCTCCTTATCTCTCTGCCTTCCACCGCACTTCAGATGGTCAGTATCACTTGCGAATCGCAGTTCTCAAATGTTAGCTGCATCAAAATCACCTGGAAGGTTTGTTAAGCTACAAATTGCTAGGTGGAGTTTGATTCAGTAGGTCTGAGGTTTATTTGCAGCTCTAAGAAGGTCCCAGGTGATGTCGATACTGCTGGTCCAAAGATCATAATTTACGAACTGCCGCACCCCAGACCTACTGCTTTAGCATCTCCATCATGGCAAGGTCTCCAGGCGATCCATGTGCTCACCGAAGTGGGAGGAGCATACTTTTCTCCATTCTCCAATGGATGGAACCATTCTAAGTACATGAAAAAGAAGTTAATTGATTATTTACATTGGCTACTTTAGGCATTAAGATTTGTCCCCAACCCCCAGGTTGGAAAAAGCTGATTGTCTAGAAAAAGAGCTCCCAATTTTTTCAAGAGTAGAAAATACTTGATTTCCTTTATTTAAAAATATTTTATATGCGCCCCTCCCACCCTCCTACGGCTAACCTGCATAATAGCGTTTGTAGTAAAAATAGCCCTATATGGACTCCATTATTGACTACTAAAAGCCCACGTAGAAGCTCCCACTGCAGGATTATAGTCCTTGCAGCCGTATTGCTCAAACTAGGCAGCGACGGAATGCTCCGAATTACAACGCTACTTAACCCCCTGACTGATTTCACAGCGCAGCCCTTCATAGCATTGTCCTTATGGGGTAGGATTATAACCAGCTCAACCTGTTCGAGCCAGGCAGACCTCAAGTCGCTAATCGCATACTCGTATACTCGTCAGTCAGTCACCTGGCATTCATTATTGTTGCCATCCTAATCCAACCCCCTTGAAGTTACATAGGAACGACGGCACTAAGAATCGCTTCCGGTTTAACACCTTCAGTATTATTCTGCCTAGCTGACTCAAATTACAAGCAAGTTCGTAGCTGAGCAATAATCCTTGCTCAGGGTTTACCAACCATCCTCCCACTTACACAGCAGCCTGATGACTTCTAGCAAGACTTCCTAATTTAGCCCTTGCCCCGACTATCAACCTAATCAGGAGCTGTTCGTAGTCATCTCAACATTCTCTTGATCTAACTTGTCTGTCATTCTCACAGGACTCCACATCACCATCGCAGCCTTGTACTTGCTATTCCTGCTCATTATAGCTCACTGAGGCAAATGTACCCTTACAGCTAGCTATACACATTCTGCTCCTCCTACTATTTTTTAAGATTATTTATTTATTTATTTTTAGAGAGAGGGGAAGGGAAGGAGAGAGGGAGAGAAACATCAGTGTGTGGTTGCCTCTCGCACACCCCCTAGTGGGGACCCAGCCCGCAACCCAGGCATGTGCCCTGACTGAGAGTCGAACCTGGGGACCCTTTGGTTTGCAGGCGGGCACTCAATCCACTGAGCCACACCAGCCAGGGCAACCTCTGCTACTATTATCTATCTATCCAAAAGTTGTTTTGGGGACTTTGTACTGTAAAATGTAGTTTAATAAAAACATTGGATTGTGAGTCTAACAATAGAAATTAAAACTTCTTATTTACTGAAAAAGTACGCAAGAACTGCTAATTCATGCCTCATACCTAACAGTGTGGCTTTTTCAGGCTTTTAAAGGATGGAAGTTATCCATTGGTCTTAGGAACGAAAAAACTGGTGCAACTCCAAATAAAAGTAATAAACCTATTCTCTTCCTCAATACTAATATCATTAATCATTTTAGTTATACCTATTGTAACAACTGCATCACATATTCATGCCCCGGCTAGGAGAACTGGGACAATGAGTGACAGGAGGGTGATAAGGACAAGTTGTTAAAGAGAGGATTTGAACCTCTGGCAGTAAAGGTTTAAGTTTTATGCAATTACTGGTCTCTGCCACTTTAACAAACCCTGGTCTAAGTTATATTATTTTACAATTTATCAGATTGAAATTGTTTCACCTGTTAGACTTGAAGGTGCTTCTTTTTAAACTGGGCCTTGTCTCTCTTGTCCTTTTGTACTGGGGGAGGCATAAAATAGAGAGAAACCGACCTGGATTGCTCCAGTCTGAACTCAGGTCACGTAGGACTTTAATTGTTGAACAAATAAACCATTAATAGCGGCTACACTGCTGGGATGTCCTGATCCAACACCGAGGTCGTAAACCCCATTGTCAACACGGACTCTTAAATACTATTGCACCGTTATCCCTAGAGTAACTTGTTTTGTTGATCAAAAAGTTTGCATCAACAAAGGATATGATTATTTCGACTAGTAAGTCTTAATTTGTAATCACTGGGAGGTTGCTTTGTGCTTCGAGGTCACCCCAACCTAAGTTATCAGCGTACTAGAGGTTGTTTTGTTCCTTTGGGTGATTAGCGGCTCCTCTTAGGCTGATTAATTAAAGCTCCATAGGGTCCTCTAGTCTTATTTTATCACCCCGCCTCCTCACGGGGAGGTCAATGTCACTGATTGAGAGGAAGAGACAGTAAAACCCACGTGGGGCCATTCATACAAGTCCTTCTTTAGAGAACAAGGGATGGTGCTCCCTTTGCACGCTCAGGGGACTGTGGCCACTGAACAGATGTCACTGGGCAGGCAGTGCCTCCCATACTGGCAATGCTAGAGGTGATGTTTTGGTAAACAGGCAGGGTCTGTGTTTGCTGACTTCCTTTTACTCTTTTTAATCTGCCCTTTGATGCACTCCTGTGTCAGGTTAACAAAATGTTAAATAAACAACCTGCTGTTTGCTTGGCTTTATTTGTTGTTCATTATCAGCGGTTATCCATTCTGATATAGACTTGTTTGAGGAGAAGCTGTTCTTATTACTTATATAAACATTTTCTTCTATAATATAATAGAATAATCCAGTTTTTAAAATTTATTTATTTATTTATTTTTAGAGGGAGGGAAAGGGAGGGAGAGAGGGAGAGAAACATCAATGTATGGTTGCCTCTCACGCCCCCTACTGGGGACCTGGCCTGCAACCCAGGCATGTACCCTGACTGGGAATCGAACCGACGCCCTTTATTTTTCAGGCCAGCGCTCAGTCCACTGAGCCACACCAGCCAGGGTAGCATAATCCAGTTTTGTATTGGGAGTTGGTCAGTACTTTGGGGATTAAGATGATTATACTGTTGAGCTTGAATGCTTTCTTTATTGGTGGAGGCTTTTAGGCCAACTATGATTCTTTTGTGTGAGCTTACCCTGTCATAAAGGCTGTATCCTGTATCTAAAAGGCTGTACACTTTTAGGTTATTATCTAAACTTATGATTGAACTGAAAATTTTCTCCGTAAATTTAAATCTGAACTAAGATTCTTTTCTAGATAACCAACTATCACCAGGCTGGGTAGGCTTATCACTTCTCCCCACAAATCTCCTCACTACTTTGCCATGTAGATAAGTTTGCTCTGCAAAGCTGTTTGTGAATAGCTCCTCTGGTTTCAGGGGGTTCGGGAGGGGTGGGGATTAGCATAAAATCTCTCTGCTAAATTATTCTAGTTAAATCATTATGCAAAAGGTACAAGGGGTAAGCTTTGCTGTTTATTGCTTTAGTCTACTCTTTCATTATTCCCTTGTAGTACTTTCTCTACAGCGCCGATTAAAATTCTTCCCCCTATACTCTTATCTATATGATGGATGTTTTATTTTATTTAAGATTAATAGTTGTATTTAATTTGGTTTGGGCTAAATATGGCTCAAAGTGGTCATTTTACATGAAACCTCCTAGGTGTGAACTAGGCGCTCCAGAGGTAAGCTGCCCTTTGGATTATCCAAGCGCGCCTTCCAGGATACTTACCTGTTACAGCTCCTCTCCTCTGGTAGGTTTCTATTTCGCTAACAGGATTAGGGGTCTATCGTTAGTATTCGAGGAGGGTGACGGGCGATGTGTGCGCGCTGCATGGCCTCGTTCAATTAAGCGCTCTGTTCTTAATTTACTGCTGAATCCACCTTCAGTTCTTGGTTTCACAAGGACTTTCGCATATAAGTGGTGACCTGTAAGTAAGAAATGTAGCCCATTTCTTCCCATTTCTTCCCAATCCATGAGCTGACTTTTTTTGTGTGTAATAATTGGACTTACTATTATTCCTTTTCAGGGTTTGCTGAAGATGGCAGAATATAGGCTGAGTTGGCAAGGATTGGTGGAGGTTTATTGGGGTTTATTGATTATAGAACAGGCTCCTCCGGAGGGATATACCATATTTTTTGGACTATAAGATGCACTTTTTCCACCAAAATTGGGAGGAAAATGGGGGTGCATCTTATCATCTGAATGTTCTGTTTACATTTACATTGGTGAAATATTATGTTATTTATGTTATTAAATATTTTACCACACTTTTTGCTTCAAAATTTTTTTCCTATCTTTCTCCTCTAAACCCTAGGTGCATCTTATGGTCCGAAAAATACGGTAAAGCACCACCAAGTCCTTTGAGTTGTAAGCTTTGGCTAGAGCAGTACTCTGGCAAAGAATTTTGTTACAATAATATCTTAGTTTTAAAGCTAACCATAGTGGGGTATCTAATCCCAGTTTGGATCTTAGCTATTGTGCAGTCAGATAATTTAAAGCTACTTTCGTGATAGGTTTTACAAAAACTAGGACTTTTTACAATTTAGCTAAAATTTAGCTTTATTATTTAAGTGATCTTAAACATGCTTTACACTGTACATCTATTAATTCTGGTTAATCGTATGACTGTGGCGGCTGGCATGAAATTTACCAACCCTCAAGAAGTATAACTTAGTCAAACTTTTTCATTCATGGCTTAATTTTTATCACTGCTGTTTCCCGTGGGGGCATGGTTAAGCAAGGTGTTATGAGCTTCATTATATCGAAAGAAAATAACTGACCCTTAAAACCAAAGTACTCCATGTCTACAGCTCGAACTCCTGTCCAGACTCAGCAGTTAGAGGCCCCATAGGTCTTGGTCAGACAGGCCACAGGGACGAGTGAAAGTGATTAAGCCAAGCTGGGCAAGGCAAGCAGGCAGAAGCCAGGAGGTAGGATTTCCTAGAGATGGACTAGACTCAAAAGTTAAAAAAGCCACAGCATTGGCAAGAGGTTTTGAAGCTGAGGGAGACATGGCCACCTGGCTTCAGCCATGACATCTTCCCTGTGTTTGTGACTCCGGCTCGTCTGCTGATGCTGGGACTTGGCCCTCCGGGGTGCTGGACCCAAAGCACAGCTTGTGGGACAGCCCTCTGCCTGTCTCAGGGTCTAAGAATGTAGGCCTGGGAAAGAGAGCTCTGGGGAGCAGCAGAGGCCCTAGGAGGAATTCTGGAGCCAGACCGCCGCGGTGCAAACTCTGCCCCGACCACTCGCCAGCTGCGTGACCTCACCGGGCCTGGCTGTGTGCTGGAGCTGGGCTCGTCTGGCCCCTGAGAGCCCACTGTGCACATCTGTTCCCGCTCCCTGCAGGGTGATGTCCCATCACCCACCCCATGGCGTCAGCTGCAGAGGGCATATCTGCACCACGGCAACAGGCAAACACTACGAAGCAGGCTTCCTCTCTACACTAGCTTCATCCCACTCCCCAGAACTGGTTGTTAAACATCTACCAGCACACCCCTTCTCACCACTAACACTTATGGGGATCCAAATAAGAGTGTAAATGTAGACCCACATACCATATGTCTAAATATGGAAAAGTTATAAATCGTGCTCACACACTGGCACATAGAACACTTCCATCCTCCAAACCTGGCAGACAGATCTTCACAATGACAAAGTACCACGTTAACTTAGAATTCTAATGCTCCTCAGAGCCAGGTGGCAGGAGGGGAAGAGCCGGCCACTGCCTGCCTTCTCTTCCCAGCCTGTCCCCAGGTCCACCCTGCTCTGTGTGAGGCCCCCAGCCTGCACATTCAAGCCCCCCCCCCAAACCCCTCAGCCATGAACAGCCATTCTTCAACAGCCCTAAAGGTGCACACAGGCGGGGGTGCAGTGGGGCGGTCCCCAGGGGGATGGATGGCCCTGGGGAAAACGCCTACATGGGACCTGGAAACATTCTCAGGACTGTTTGGACAGGTGTTTGGGGTCCCCTGTACCTGGCTGTGCTCTGGAAGGTGGGCGAGAGCCTCCCATCAGGTAGCACCTTGGCCCCACTGACTCCTCATCCTGCAGGGAAGACGAGAGGACGCCGGTGTGGGGCCTCTGAAGCAGTGCCTCCGTTGGCTCTTTTCACTGTGAAATGAAAATTAAAATAGCACTAACCCCCTAGGATCATCCAGAGAATTAAACATGTTAATATTTGTGTAGCACTTAGTGTTGGCCCGTAAGTGGTTTATAAGGTTTTGTTATATAAATTAAGTAAGCACCTGTGCCTTGAAAGAACACGTTGCACTGAGGGTCTGCGATCCTGGGCTGGGGAAGAGTCTGTGCAAAGGTCCTGTGGAAGAAGAGAACTTGTGAAGGACAGACAAAAGGCTATCTTGATTATGAGCTGTGAGATGGAGCGACAGACTCCTGGGAGAAAAGCAGGCAGGACCTCACAGGCCATGGAAACATGCAGTTAGTTTGTTTGTTTGTTTGTTTGTTTGTTTTCCTAGAAGCCGTGGGAAGTCATTGGAGGATTTTAAATGTGGGGAGTACAATATGAGGTTGCTTGAAAATACATGTTCTGAGAACCCACCCTCGAGAGCCTGATTTAGGACCCTTGGGGTGAGACCTAGGTCATCTGCATCTCCAGCAAGTACCCCAGAGGACGTTGCCACATACAGATAGATCTGGAATCCCTATTTGAAGAAACACTGGGACCTCCCATTGTTCAAAGGGTTGCTGAGCATAGAGTGACACAGAACAAGACTTGGGCATTGCAGAAATTTGCCTCAGAAAAGGACACCAAGTAGGGTTTTGTCAAGGCCAGATGGCCTGTGATTAAAATAGAGCACAATACAGAGGACATGTGCAGTCTTGCAGGGACAGAAGGCAGGGGACTCTACCAGCCTGCTAACTGTGCACTGTGCTCCTGAGACAGCCAGGCCTTGCACAGCTCTGTCCGGTGCTTGGGGGTTAACCCAGAATGAGTTTTCGTAGCCAGGTTTCACACTGCAGGTTCCGGATGCCCTGCTCAGCCTGGGAGCCCAACTGATGGCCAGACTCATGTTCGGAAAGCATCAGCTCCAAACTTTGGGGAATTCCTGTCCAAGTTCTGCTTCCGGCTCTCTTGGGTGCTGGAACAAATCTCTTCTCTGAGAAACCAACGCCTGGAAGATTCTGTCTTCAGCTGGCTAATTTGCATACAACTATCGCTGCAGTTCAGCCTAACTGCCCCGCCGCCCCCCCCGCCCCCCCCCCCGTCTTCCACACAGTGATTTGTCTGCATATCCCTTGAATTTGGATTGAAAAATAACCAACACAGACAATAGTCACCATTGTGGCTCTCTCTGCTCTCTGCCGTGCCAGGAGACAACCAGAAGTCAGAGGTCTGCAGCCCAGTAGGCAGCCCTCACCAGAACTCAACCCTATTGGCCCCCTCACCTGGGATTTCGGGTCTTCAGAACCGTGTGACTCCTCAGTTCAGCCCAGTGTTGGATTTTGCTTTGTTCACAAATCTGAACACCACTCTTTACGTAGGTTTAAGCTAGCTCAATCTGTAGTTATAGTAAGCAAAAGAAATAAAAGGAATCCAGATTAGAAAGGACACCATTTTGTTGGCATAAAACATGATTGTTTTTTGTGAATATCCTATGGAATCTGCAATAAAGATTCTCTAACTAACGGTGCACTTGGCGCCCACCTGTGCAATAGACGCTGCAATCATTCTCACAGGACAGTTTTGACTGAGCAGCTGAAAGTGACAGCTTGAGCTATAGTAAATTGCCTGAGATACATTTGGAGAAATAGAAGTCATTTTTCTTTCAGAAGTTAGAGTATGCAAACTAGGAAACAAAAGATTGCAAAGTCTCAAGATGCAAACTTTAGAAGCATGGTAAGCAGAAGCTCTTAGAGTGAAAAATTAAAAAGACAAAGAACAAACACATCGTAGAATTACTATTCTTTTTTTCTCTCTGGGTCATTTCCTAGTTTCTAGGGAAGAAAGAAAAAATGTATTATAAAGTAAGCAAAACAACAGCAACAATTAAAAAACCACCAACACCAAAACGAATCCCAGATTTGAATATTTATGCAGGAAAGTACTTGAGAGGGAAGGCAGAATTAAGGTCAATTAATACATATGTTAAGGAGATAGAAGTACAGGCGTCTGACCAAGATGGCAGCATAGGCAGACATGGCTTGCCTCTTGGTCACTCAGAAATGTCAGAAATTGATTTGAATGGAAGTCTGACAACTATGGAATTAAAGAAACCACATCCCTCTAGATGGGTAGGAGGGGTGCAGACACAGAACCGCTGGTCCCACATCCACATGTGGTGAATAAAAATTCACGAGGGCTATCTCAGGAGCGAGGGGTCCCAGCCCCACACTGGGCTGCCCAGCCCCGGGTTCCAGTGCCAGGATGATAAGACCCTACGACTTCTGGCTGCGAAAAACAGTGGGGATTGAGTCGGTGGAAGAAACTTCTGGAGCCCCAAGCAGTTCCTCTTAAACACACGCATAGACTTACTCAGACTCACTCCCTCTGAGCTCCAGCACTGGGGCATGCTTGAAGGGCATACTGGGCGAGGCTGCAGTGTCTGGCATTGGGGCGAGAAGAGGTCATTGCCCCTTTTCTGAGCCCTCCCCCTGCAGAGCCATGGAACTGGAAGGCTAGTGTCATATTTGAGACTTCATCAACCTGGCTAACACTTTTGACCTGCCTTGGAGATCCCCAGAGTCTCTGTCCCACCTAACTTAGCAGGCTGCCCCCAAGCTACTTTTCCATATGAATAACTGGTCTTGGCTCATGCTTCACGGCCTCCTAAATCCTATCAAACAAGCAACGGCTGGTGTCAGTGAGCTCCAGGCTGGGTACTAGTAGCAGCCAGATTAGTTTCATATGTTGGCTTTGCCTGGCAATCTCCAACCCCAGCACAAGTAACAGCCATCACAGATTGCTTTATAACTCAGGCAGGTATGGCCCTGGGCAAAACACAGGTTGGGGCTGCAATTGGCCTGCACCGCCTAAACCCCAGGGCCTGTGTACCCAGTGAACAGCTGCAGACTACCTTGGAACACCACCACTCTGACCCTGCACAGCTGATCCTCCATGGAGAGAGGAGATTGGTAGTAAGGGGTCACAGCCAATCCTTGCAGCTGACCGGCCTGGGTAAATCACTCTCATTGATCTGCCAACAGCAAACAAGTTTTGTCTACAAGAGGAGGGTGTACTCAGTCCACACAAAGGGTACACCTCAGATACCCAGCTTGGATGATAGGGGAGGCTGTGCCACTGTATCCTAAGGACACCTACTACACTAGGCCATACTACTAAGACAGGGAATCATAGTAACTTTATTAATACATAAAAAACAAACACAGGGAGGCTGCCAAAATGAGGAGACAAAGAAACATGGCCCAAATGAAAGAACAGATCAAAACTCCTGAAAAAGAGCTAAATGAAATGGATATAAGCAATCTATCAGATGTAGAGTTCATAACACTGATTATAAGAATGTTCAAGGAACTTAGTCAGGATCTCAGCAGCTTAAAAAAGATCCAGTCAGAAACAAAGAACTCACTAATTGAAATAAAGAACAATTTATAGGGAAACAACAATAGAGTGGATGAAGCCAAACACCAAATGAATGATTTGGAACATAAGGAAGCATGAAACAACCAATTAGAACAAGAAGAAAAAAGTATCCAAAACAATGAGGGTAGTATCAGAAGCATTTGGGACTTCAAGAAATCTAATTTTTGCATCATAGGGGTGCCAAAAGAGAAGAGAAAGAGAAATAAATTGAAAATACATTTGAAAAAATAATGAAAGAAAATGTCCCTAATTTGGTGAAGGAAATAGACATGCAAGTCCAGGAAGCACAGAGAGTCCCAATCAAATCACAATTAAAATGCCAAAGTTTAAAGATAAAGAGAGAATCTTACAAGCAGCAAGAGAAAAGCAGAGAGTTACCTGCAAAGGAGTGCCCATGAGACTGTCAGCTGATTTCTCAAAAGAAACTTTGCAGGCTAGAAGGGACTGGCAAGAAGTATTCAAAATGGTAAAAAGCAAGGACCTATAGCCAAGGTTACTCTGTCCAGCAAAGCTATCAGTTAGAATGGAAGGGCAGATAAAATTCTTCCCAGACAAGGTAAGGCTAAAGGAGTTCATCATCACCAAGCCATTATTATGTAAAATGTTAAAGGGACTTACTTGAGAAAAAGAAGAATATCAAAACTATGAACAGTCAAATGACAACAAATTCACAACTATCAACAACTGAATCTAAAAAACAAAATCAAACTAAGCAAACAAGCAGAACAGGAACAGAATCATAGGTATGGAGATCACGTGGAGGGTTATCAGCTGGGAGGGGGAAGAGGGAGAATGGGGGAAATGGTGCAGGAATAAAGAAGTATAATTGGTAGGAACAAAATAGACAGGGGGAGGTTAAGAATAGTATAGGAAATGGAGAAGCCAAAGAACTCACACGCACATCCCATGGACATGAACTAAGGGGGGGCATTGCTGGAAAGAAGGGGGCTACCAGGCGGAGGAGGGCAAAGGGAAAAAATTAGGACAACTGTAATAGCATAATCAATAAAATATACTTAAAAAAGAAAAATAAATATAAGTTAAGAAATCATTTACCAAAATATTACATTTATTAACTTAATAAATTATTTTAGGGGAAATGTATCCTTCCCCCAGAAGAAAAACACTAAACTTTTCAGCATTGTTATTATTCAAATTTGAAAAATAACAGCTTTTTTTTTAAATGTTATTATAGGTACTAATAACAAGATGTTAAAAGCCCCCAGAACTTAACATAATACCTCTAAAATGGGAAAGGTTTATTAAAAATTAAGCACTAACCAAATGAAATACAGACATAACAGTGTTTTAATGCTTTTTCCTGCTCTCACAAGACTCCAGAAAAGTAACGCTGGCTTGAAATAGGATTTTGACAGTGGAAACGGGGACAAATTGACTGAGTTGTGAAATAGTTTGGAGGTAAAAGCAAGCACAAGTTCACCACTAGTCCCTTGCCGACACTGCAAAAAAGTTCTCAAGTAATTACTGGGATTTTTCTTGGTCAGAGAGTGACAGGATCAGGAAGGTCTTCCCCAAATCCCCTTAGAATGTAAATGCCCCAGACAACGACAGCATCACCTCCATCCTCGTCAAGCCTGATCACCTCCGTGTGATGAACCTGAGGAGTGCACAGTGGAACGACGCTACAGAAATGCCCAGGCCGGCAGCTCACACCCCAAAGGCGTACGTGGCCTGGCAGGTAAAATAAGTGAGTGAACTTCTAGTCCGCACTATGCATGCTGAAATGTTTAGGGGTGACATATCTGGAACTTACTTTGAATTACATTTTTTAAAAAGATTTTATTTCCTTATTTTTTAGAGAGGGAAAGGGAGGGAGAAAGAGAGGGGGAGAAACATCGATGTGTGGTTGCCTCTCATGTGGCCCCCACTGGGGACCTGGCCTGCAACGCAGGCATGTGCCCTGACTGGGAATCGAACCGGAGACCTTTTGATTTTCAGGCGGGCACTCAACCACTGAGCCACACCAGCCAGGGCCTGACTTGCATTTTTAAAGTAGGATGTAATGATGGATGGACACAGGAATGGGTAGATGAATTAAAATGTGATCGAACAAATGAAGTAAAATGTTAATGGTAGAATCTAGGCATTGGGTATATGGGTGTTCCCTGTACAATTCTTTCAATGTTTCCATATGTTTGAAAACTTTTACAATTAAATGTACAGAACATTTCAGTAACATGATATACATGTGGGCAATTTATAGAAATTTTGTTACCATATTTAGTGTAGGGAAGCTCTTGTGCATATATAGATGCTAAAGAATTCCAGAGCAGGAATGAACCTAAGAGATGCTTTCCAGTGGCCTTGCTTAACAGGGGAGGAAACTGAGGCCCAGAGAGTAGCCCCGCCCTAGGTCACACAGCTGGTTGGTGGCAGGCCAGGCCCAGAACTGCGAGCTGAGAACCCTCTCAATTCTATTACTTAGAAAAGGTTTGGCTTCAAACTGAAGCATTGCTCTCAAATGCATTTTAGAATCTTGGGGTTTTATTTCTCTAATAATATACTTCTGCAAATGATAATCTTTGGTATCTATCCAAGCCATTTAGCTCAAATACTATCTTTTAATGTTTGTAGACACTGGGGGTAGAAAAAAATGAAATGGTACTTTATTTTAAACGCCTTAATGAAAGCCTTTAACTACTCATGTACTTATTACTTTATTCTAAAATGTTCTTGCAGTGCTCAACTGCTTTGGCAGAGCATAGAGAAATACAATGATTAATTACTGTTCTCATAACCACTTCGCAATGCAGTAAGTACTTAGACTTTCACCCGAACTGCCCCGGAGCAAGAGTTTCACACCAACATTCCTCAAAGACAAGCAACTTGGGGGTAAAATGTCATAGGAATCATTAAGAGCTATTATTAAACCCTGTTCAGAGTTTCTGAGGCATTAGCTAAAAGATTTAACTTCGGTTTAATTGGAGGAGGTAATAAAGGGCTAACATTTAATATTTTTCTTCTCCCTTAAAAAGTCCTGGTCCTTGACCATGTTTTTTTTTTTTTTTTTTCAACTTCCTGGCCTCCCTATCACTCCTTTTAGGAGAGAAGCGATCTTCAGAGGCACACGGATTCTTCTGGAAAAGAAGTGCATCTGTGTGGAATGTGTTCCCACCTCTTCCTCTTTCTGACAAGGGAGTGTGCTAAGACAGGCTGCTGGCCCCTTTCCACAGACCTACCCTAGGGAAGCGATGGACGCAGATGCAAGCAGAGATCTGAGAAAGGATCCACAGGACCCCAAACTGTGAAAGCGCCCTTGGGAGATGAAGGTTGCAGGAGCAGGCGTGTGGGAGGTGGGTTTCGCAGTCTGGCCCGTGCAGACAAATAGGCGGCAGAGTAGACAGAGGGTGGGCAGAGGAAGGACTCTGGATCCTCCTCATCCTCCTCCAGGGCTGGCTTGAAATGGAGCACAGCTCCCCTTGTGGCCACAGGCTACTGCCCGTGCAGTCGGGTCTCTAAAAGGGCAGCAAAAGCCCCACTGGGGCGAGGAGCCGCGGATGCAGAGCCTTCCCTCACTCCCTTCTTCCCTAACTCCCTGGGTGGTACATGTTAATCTAGGGGACCGCCACCCACAGGAGTTGCCTGGTGCAGAGTGGAATTACCTGTCCTGGGGCATATCTCTCCCTCTCTCCTTAAACTCACAGGAGGGCATTCAGTTCTTCCTCAAAACACATTACTGGCCCAGGTAGTTTAAGACCAGAACCTGAGTTCCCAGGGCAAAGTAATTGCCCACCTAAAGACGACAAGTGGGACAATAAATGCTGATTGGAGCTTACGGAGAAGGAGCTGAAAAGAAGCATAATAAATATATTCCGTGGGGCCTGAGGGTGTGGAAATGGGGAGAAGCAGTCAAAGGCTGCAAACTTGCAGTTTTAAGATGAGTAAGTTCTGGGGATGGTTAGCAATACTGTTTTGTACACTTGAAAGGTGCTGTGAGAGTAGAACTTAAATGTTCTCACCGTAATAATAACAACAATAAAAAGAGTGGTTCTGTGAGGCAAAGGAGAAGAGAGCTGTGAGATCAAGAAAAACGTAGTCCCAGTTGGATCCTTTGAGCATCACCGGCTACAACCAGCCACTCCCAAACTTTCCAAGCACGCGAGCAAGCCAGTAAAATCTTCGGTGGGTGCGCACTCAAGCATGCGTGCTCAGCAGCTGGAGTCGGTTTTCTGTCGCTTGCCCATGGAGGCCCTGGCTCACGGGGTGGGGAGGATTAGACAGCACTAAGCTTGCTCCGAGCTCTTGCCGCCTTATGATGCCATGAAGAGGAGGCTCAAGGCGTTGCCCCTTTCTGAAGGAGCTAATTATTTTAGCTACAAATTCACTGACTAAAGCCTCTCATTTTTCACTGCTCTTGTCCATTCCTTACTTGGCAGTCTTCATAAAATAAGATGTATATGTGTACTCTTTAGAATACATAAAAATTACTATTCTATTTATGGGAAGCTCTAGAACAGCAATTTTCAGCCTTTTTCATCTCATGGCACATAAACTAATTACTAAAATTCTGTGGCTCACCCCAAAATATATATCTTTTGCTGGTCTGACAAAAAATAGGTATTTTGATTTACCAAAATAATAATAATAGTTATTACCTACCCTTTTTGCTTCAAAGTGGTTTTTTAAAAAATTAGGTGTTTATACTTGTATATAAGATTTTCTGGTTCCAAGAATTAACCAATCAGGTGCAACCTCATTATGTGACTTGACCAATAAGATGCAACTCTGGTTATGGCCTAGGTATTTATGGTTCAAGACAGGGCATTCACACTGGGCAGCTGTTGTTGGGTTGGCTGTGGCATTTTTTTATTTGACAATCTAAGGGAACAGCGGTCAGTGTCCCTAACTACATAGTTAAGTATTGCATGGTTTAAAATTATTGCAGCACACAAGTTCAAAATCTTCACTCTAGAATATAAAAAACTAATCTCTCCTGACAGAAAGATCAGTGGTTGCTTGGGCACAGGAGTGGGATACAGGGAAAGGATTAAAAGGGGGGCAGAGAAAACGTTTGCGAGTGATGGAGATGTTTTCTCTCTTGATTAGTGTTTATGGATTCAGCAATATAGATCATGTGGAATTTTATGAAAGTATATACTTTCAATACATGAGTTTATTATATGTCAATTATATCTCAATAAAACCATGAAAAGAAAACAATAAAAACTTCTTGACAAAAGTAAAAAGCAAATCCAGTAACATCACCCTATTTAACATTCTTCTGTCGTTTCCAAATTCTCTTTACTGCAAACCCGATCTCTGTAACATGCCTTGGGGGGCCTGCTCGGTCTCGGTGCAGCCCTTGCTGTGTCCGGCCTCCCAGAGAGGGGCCCAGACACCCTGGCTTTCTTCCAATTCTTGGGTCCACTCCAAGCATGTGCACTCTCGTGCTTCCTGGAACATTCTCCCGTGCTCCACTCCTACGCACACACTCATGTACTTGGATAACTGTTTCAGGCTTCCGCTTAGATGTCTCCTCCGTGAAGCTGTCACTGACCATCTGTCCCTACAACTGTGACTGCATTAGGAGCGCCTCCTATGTGCACGTACTACACCGGGCTCCCCACATCTTAGCACTTAGTACTCTGTCTCGTACGTGCCTGTTTCCTTCTCTGAAGACTTGCACCACCCTGTGGGAAATTGTAAGGGCAACAAATGTGTCTGTCTTAGATAGTATAGGTCTAGTGCCTTGGATACTGCCCAGGATATGATATATTTGCTGAATGATTTGATAAAATAAGCCAATGAGAAATAGATGACCCAAGAATATATTTTAACCACTAAACTAAAGGAGACCCAGGCCAACTCTGTAAACAAGGGAGAGGCAGGGTAGTACAGTGGTAAGAGCTCAGGTTGCCTAGTCAGGTAGACTGGGATTCGGATAGAAGCTCTGCCCCTGAATCGTTTAACCGTGCGGATGTTCCTGACCCCATTGTGCCTCAGTAAATGGAGATAGCAGGGATGCCTATCCCACTGGGCTGTTTTGGGGATTAAATGAGATAGTGTGTGTAACTGGAGTCCAATGCCTAGCTCAGCCCAATAAATGTTAACTATGACTAAACAAAATAATATTATAGTCTGTTATAGCAAAAGGAACTAAACAAAACAGAAGTCAGTCAAATAAACGTTTCTGGTGTTGCCCAAACCTGGAAGCCAGTTTAGAGGTAAGTAGCTTTCGTAATCAGTGGTGGCTCAGACACCAGCCTTGCCTTTGAGGGTTTCTGTCCTGTTTTCCTACAGTGTTTCTTTGGTGAGTCTAAGGGCGTTTAGGCCTTCAGAGTTTCTGCAAACTCTGCTGAGGTAATGTTCAGAGGTGAGGAGTGTTCCATCAGGGAGAAGATGCCCCTCTCAACTTATAGATGGAGGCTGTGGTGGGCTCCCCAGACCCACAGCATCCAGGCTGAAGCACTCAGAACCCCCCACCACCCCGCCACCCTCACCCCCAACTCCCGCAAGAGTCGGCTGCCGGCTGCCAGCACTCAGCTGAGACTCTGGGAATCAGTGAGACCACCACCTACCCAAGTCACACTCTCCCCAGGACAACTGCTCCAGTGGCTTTTGATGTGGGGGTACAAAGGCCTAGCGCCCCCAGTTGGAGATGACTCCAGCTCCACCTCCCGGCAGTATTGACCTCTGTTAGGGCCGCATAGCAGTTCCCTCTACCCGGTCGGTGCCTAAGAGCACTTCCAACAAACGCCTCGTCTCCGAATCTCTGGCTCACAACCTGCTCTGCTGGACACTGGGCCTGCAGTGCCCTTTACATCCAAACAGCTGTCTCCTGAGCCACTGGACACCCTGATGACCATACATGTGCGTGCCACTGGGCAAGTAGCTAATTCATGGCCCAGCTGCCTTCTCTGAAAGCAAAAAAAATGGGGCAGCAAAGAGTATCTTCCATCAGAAGAGTAAAAGCAAATTCCCACTGCCCTTCTGATTTGAGATGTTGACTTATATTTCGTAGCAAGCAGCATTTGGAACAGAGGCCCTGAGTGCACTGAGTGACTGAAAGGGTATTTAGGGTGGGAACCTGGGAGATCAGGACAGAGCAGCTGAGGGCAGGAACGTTTGTCCGTTTGGTTCACTGCTGTGTCCCTAGATCCTCACATACTGTCGGCACATAGGAGGTGCCAGTGAACATGTATCGAGTCAGTGAATATAGAGTTCTGCAGAGGAGACGTGGACAGGGGAGGAGGCAAAGCTCAAAGCCAAATAAAAAATATAAATGAATTCAAGTTCAGGCAGGCAGTGAGGCAGGGAAGCTCAGTGGGTCAGACAGTGAGCTGAGACCACGGGCAGACCCGAGGGCAGTGCAGGCTTTGCTCCATGCAGCTCTGTGACAACCAGAAATCCTCTAACCTCTTCAAGCCTCTTTCCTTATCTTTGCGCTGGGACTCATTTAATAAGGTGACTCTGCACCTTAAATAAAATGACTTAGATTAACTACCTAGCACATAGTAGACACCCCATTCTCTGTTCATAAAGGATATGTGGTGCATATGCACACACATGATCTCAAAGGGGCCTCGGGTGTTTAACATGTAGCTCCAGACCCGCAGGGGGAGTGAGTATGGTGCACGGTCAGCTGTGAAAGTCTCGATAACATCTTGACTTTAAGGGCGACAAAAACGATGCAAAATGCTCTGGCCAAGTAGAGCCTTTGAAGTACATTTGCAATGCTACTCCTGCCCATTAATTTGAGTCCTGACCATATGAGTAATTTTATAGTCATTTGAGCAAATAAATGTTTCAAAATACCCTTTGGAGACAGCCTAATGTGTAAATAATTTTTTAAAATTGGCCATTTGAGGTACCGCTACTGAGGCTTGAATACTCAGCTTCGACTTGGAGAGGGACGGTTGTGCCCGACAGAGGAGAGGCGGCGGGACTCCTTTATCTCCGTGCCAGCATCCAAACAAAAGCCAGGGACACGAGATTAGCTCTGTCTAATTACTACCTCCATCTCTGACTTCAGGCTCTTATTGAGCACGGGGTGGAAGTAGGAAGCGGCCAAGGACAGCTAATGGCTTCGCATAAATCCTTCAATTACAGGGAACTCTGTGGAATTGGTCAGAACAATACAAGCTTTGTTTGTGACCTTCTTACACTTTGACAAAAACAGCCATGTACTTAATCCAGAGGTGATGTTCCGATTCCATGGCACCATTATTGCTGGTTTGGACTTCATGGTTTTCTTCCCTCCCTCACTGAACAGCAGCAGGAAATCTGGAAAGAACTGGCCCTCCATCGGCACAGCCACTGAGTGAGGTCTCCCGGGCGTAAGCCAGTTAGCTCGGGGCTTGCCTTTGACCGTAGGCGCTGGCCGGGACTGGCCTGGTCACGGCCAAGCCAGCTCTTCCCTCGGACACAAACCACGGGAACCGGTCTTGATGGTGCCCTCACTGCACCCCACAGAGAGCAGTGAGAGAGTCAAACTGTCACTAAGCCTTTGGAGCAAATATTCCTCAGACCTACATAATCCTCAGACTTCCAGGTATGTAAGCTAAAAATGTTTAAATTGAATTTTCTGTTATTTACACCCCAAGACTTCATAAATAATATATATCCATCAGAAAATCAAATTATATTTCACTTCCTGCATTTTATGCTGGGGACTCAGCCCACAATTCCCTGTAGTGACATGCACAATTAAGGTAGGTGATCTTACTTAAGCAAAATGATTTTCCTTCACATCTAAAGTAGAATCCTGAATATGCATTTTACTTGTACGTGAGCATTGCACATTCCTTTTTCTCCCAGTTTTGAGAAATAATTAACATACATCACTGTGTAAGCTTAAGGCATAAACATGAGGGTCTGTATGACTTACATTGTGAAATGATTTTTGCAGTAGGTTCAGCTAACACCCGTCAACTCACATAGGTACCAGATAGGTAGCAGATAAAGAAGAGAAAGAAGAAAAGGAAAAAAACATTCTCCTCATGATGAGAACTTTTCTGGGAAATGTTTCTTTGCATTATTAGAAAACCAAAAGGGGGGTCTTTGAGATAATTAATCCAATCATTTCATTCATTTTACAGATTAATTTATTCAGGTATTTATTGAGAACGTACTATGTGCCAGGCACAATGCTAAACACGGAAAGATACAGAGCACCCTTGAGATGTCCACGTGAAAGGGGGAGACCAAGGCGCAGCCCGAACTCATGTGACCACTGGACATGCAAAAGCGACTTGAATCCTAGTGTAATGCTATTTGCCACAATATGAAAAAACTCATTGGGAAAGAACTAATATTCAAAATGAACTTCTACAGACTTGTTTAACTTCCATAAGAGAAAAGCCTTTTTAAGAAGCATGCATCCAGTAAGCTTACTGAATATGCTTTACTAGCACCACGGGGAAAGACAGTTGTGTTCTTGTGGGGCCAAAACAACGAAAAGACAGGATCCCGGCCAGTGGGATGGTGCTACTGAGGAAGCGTGTCAGGTTGCCATGGCAGCCCAGAGGAGCGGGGCAAACGCTGCCCAACAGGGGTGAGGAGCTTTGCAGCACAAGTGGGCATTAGCGAGGCTTGGGGCAAGCAGGGCTTTTCAGGAACGGACAGCATTTACTGTAATTAATGTTACTAAAAAGAGGATTGGCATTTTCTTAGCAGTTTCTGACAGCAGGTGCCCAATGCCCATGGAGATGTGTCCAGTTTCAACCACTGAGCTCCTTTGTCCCCCAAATCTGAAGTCACTCTGACCCACCACCGGCCTTAGTTCAAGAAATGGGGTGATGAAGCCAATGTCTGAACAGATCTTATAGTACAAGGTGCTCGAGTTGCTATGAGTGGTTCAAGTGGCTAAGTTATTTGACCTGAAACATTTGATCCAAGCACACACCAAAATGCAGTTTTGACTTCTTCCATAAGCAAGTGATCCATAAACGTTTCATTCCACTGGAGCCTACCTCAGCTAGGCAGCTTGTCCTAGGCCACCATGCGGTGTCCCACACTGTCAGTCCCATGTCCTCCTCCGATGCCCTCCGGGGCTCAGCTGGGTCCTTCCAGTCCCTTACATAGGAGCCTTGAGGCTGGTCTGGTCATCAAATGGCAGGGACAGGCACTCACTCTCTCAAGAGGGCCCCTCAGAACCTCCTCCTGTGCACGCTGGGGACCAGGCGGGGTTCTGCCAGCACCACGCCCCCACGTGCCCCCACGCTGCTTCCAGCCACCTTCCCGTCTGCACGACCTCACCGGTTCCCACGCTCAGCGCTGCCCTGTCCCGGCCTCCGCCTGGGGCCTCCGCCTGGGGCCTCCGCCTGGGGCCTCCGCCTGGGGCCTCCGCCTGGGGCCTCCGCCTGGGGCCTCCGCCTGGGGCCTCCGCCTGGGGCCTCCGGGAGCGCACCGGCCAGAGCAGCCATGCAATTGGCGTTCCTGGCCCCTTGTCTCTCAGACCTCGCTGCCCGCCACGGACTCGCTCCTCAAAGTTACAGATGACCGCAGATGCCTCCGGGGTGACAACTGAGGCTTCTCCCGTTGTGCACTTCATCGACTTTAAGACATTATCAATTGTAGCAGGCGTTACTATTTTACGTACCTCTAAAAAACCCCGCCATTGGCATCACACATGCTTTATCACTTAGAAGTTTATAAAAAAAATTTTTTATGTGTTGAAAAAGATTTGACTTTTTTAGTCATGGGTTTCATCATAGGTCACTCTTGTGAACACACAGGAAGGAAATATAAGAAAAATAAATTGATTTAGGCATCCCTAAAACCTCTGCACAGGGTCCAGCTCCTTGAATCATGTTTCAACTTGGAGGTCATAGGCGTGTTTTTCCACAGGTCATTGACTTCTGTGTCGTCAAGAGCCACGGTGTTGCAACCTTTCTTCAGAGTTCTCTGGGGTTCCCTCCAAGCTGTCCACATGCACCCCAAGTTTTCAGGCCTTGTGCCGTGAAGCACCCCTACCTGGCATGAATGGTAAGTCCCAACTGATTCCAAGATTTTTTAAATGTGCATCTCAGAAAAATGGGGAAAAAAAGGTAAGGCAGAACTGATGATTCTCAGCACACGATCACTGCTTTAGAAATTACCAGAAAAACAGTCCAGAATCCTGAAATGGCCCTCAGCCCTTACACAGCACCACCCGGGGTCCAGCTCTGGATTTCTAGGATTGGCTCTCCCTGGCCGCCCCATCCCTGCCAGGCACACTTCAGGCAGTGGGGCGGCAGCTCCAAAGGGACCAGCGGGAACCTGCCTCAGCATGCTCGGATTCCCCGCCTGGGCTGTGTGCTGAGGCCGCAGGTCGGGCCTGCAGCAGGGCTCTCAGACCCCAAACCCTGTTTCATAACACACCCTTTGAGACATCTGGTGGCAAAAGGAAATTTCGGAGTGTCTATCCCTGCCATTCATTTCTCGTTTTATTACATATTGTGGTCCCAGAATGCCACAGTACGTCGTCACTTCGGAGAGGGTGGTACAAGCCTAGAATTTACTCTCTAGGCTTCCCAAGGCCCCATGTGTGATTGATGCACTGAATGTTCCCTGGGTCCTTAAAGACACAGTCTCCGTTTTAAGCTATAGCCGACCTTTGTTTTTTAGGGAAAGTGTTTAATTTTGTTGACCTTTGCACCTAGGTTTATTTGGAGTATGGATGTAAGTGTATTTCTATCTCATGTGGTTGTTTTGACCAAATAGGTTAGCACGTGGAAAGAGCAGAGGGCAGGCCCTGCCACACAGCAATCGCTGCCGGAACGTCAGTCGTTGCCATGAGTGTCGCCGATGTTTAGATCCTGGACTACCGTGTGCCCAGCCTGACGCTTTACCTGCCGGGGAGGAGGCAGTGTGTGCGCGGGTGCCCCGCGTGCTGCTGCTCCCCCCCACCCCCACCCGCATCTCCGATGGACTAGCTGTACGTAATCTGAAATTCATGTGGCCGCTGCGGAAAACCTCTCCATCAATTAAAGAATGCCGAGTTTCACTTAATGCTTCCAGTTCAGCTCTAAATCTGATGCCATTCACTGTTTTCATCACAGACAAAATTTTTTCCTCTATTTTTTAAAAACTTCATTTATCTGTGTCGGGTAGAAGGTTTGGGGCGGGGGAGTCTAATTTCTGTGTGATAAACTGAAACTCATAGCAAACATCCCTTCCCACATGTCCGCCTTTGCCCTGGTCTAGTTCCCTCAGCAGTTTCTGAAGGTCCCGGTAACTGAGGAAGGAGGCAGGCGCTCTTGCCTCAGATGTCTGCCTAAAAGCAGCAGCTCTGCTGGAAACTCGATAGCACAGGGGGACTTTGCCTCAGGACGGTGTGGGGCCCAGAGAAAGTGTTAACACAGCACCAGCAGCCACAGACTCAAGGAAAAAGCACAGAATTGAGAGGTGAGAACATCTTGCTGATGATGCAGAGAAAGGCAGAAATACGTGTTTGGGGGAGGCAGCCCAGGCTACTCACCTTCCAAGAAACAAAATGCACTAACGAGCAGGAGCAAACAGGGGGTGGGGGATGGCGGCGGAGGGCAGAGGGGATGGTTTGGGGCGCTGAAACAGTGCGGGGTGCAGCTCTGCAAAGCTGTGCCCCAAGGGCTGCCTCGGTCACCCTCTCCACAGGAACCACAAACCGGTGTTTCAGTTAAGGACGGGCAGGTCAGGGGCTGGCTGCAAGTCACCTCAGCAGCTAGTGGGGGCTCACGGATTGCTAGGAAGCCTCCACCTCAGCACCTGGGTTTAGAGAATCCTGCGTGGGCTGCCCTGCTGCGTTTCCCTATCCCGGGGGGAAGGGAGGAGGAAGCAGAGGCTGAGCTTCACCTCCCCCCTGCCTCTGGACTAGGGGTGAGGAGGGGAGTGAATGGACTCAAGCCACAGATGAACACTTCGAGGGTGCTCGCTGAGACGTGACCTAGTAACTGGGAGCGTACGTGCATGGGATAACACGGGAGAGTCATGGGTCACTCCCTCCGTCATCACCAGAGACTAAAAGATAAGAAAATGTAAAGAAATAAGCAATGACTGAACTGCCAGGAGGCACTGAGAGAGACGAGCTGAGACGCTTATACCATAAAGACACTGTAAGAATGGTGTGTGTGGATCCTGCCTGGGCCTTGGATTTGCCTGGGTGGGATCCTGGGCAAGGGATCTGTTAGCACTGCTCTCAAGGGCAAGTTACTCCCGTCTCCCTGGGCCTTGGGGTCCTCCCTCCCCTGTGGAGGCGAACTGAAGGCTGTGTGGTATCAGTCACAGACGGGCGGGTATCCCAGAGGCACTCAAGCGTCCGCTCCCTCCAGCCGGCCTGCCCTGAGGGTTTAGTCTAGAGTCTACAAAAGGTCCAGTGTTAGGTTAGGAGGAAAAAGACAGTGGCTGACTTCTCTCTAGGTGTCTGTCTTCCTGACTGCTGCAGCTCCTCCCTACCCTCACCTTCGAAGGCCAAGACCTGCCCCTGGGGACCACACTGCTCTCTGTTGCCCCTCTCTAAAGCCCCGCTCCTCCTCGCAGTCCTGCTCTGTCACGCCCACTTTCCCCGCCTGGCCACTGTCATTGGCCTTTTGGTCACCCCGCTTGTTCGCAGAGGATGTGTGGCTGCGGGTGCACACTCCCTTCCCCAACATCTGTCTGCTTCTTGCTCTTCGCCCACGTGGACGTTGGCTTCCCCTGGGACTGCTCTCTCTACCCGTCCATTTCAAATGCGCCCCTCTCCGGCTCAGGCACAGCTCCCCGCCCCACCCCGTGTTGGAGCTCCACCTCATCAAGACTGCCAAGTTGCTGCCACCTCTGAAGTCCCCTCCTGTCTTCATCAAACCTTGTACCCACAGTCCATCGTCACTTCTCCCGTAACCCTAACTTCCTCTCTCCCCCTCCCTTGTACTCCTTGGGAAAACCGCAAGCCTGCCTCGAGCGTCTTCATCCCAGCTGATCACCCATGGGGAAGGAAGGACGAGCGCAGGCACACACACCCTGGACACATCTGAACGCCTCCGCTCCCACTCTAACTGGCCGCCTCAGGGTCGGCCCTGGCCTGCCCTTCTGTTCCTTTGACTGGCTTTTCGATACCAAGATGACTGACTACTTCATACCTTCTGAGAACACCTTCCAGCCACATCCAGCTGATGGTCTCGCTTCATTTCACCAAGAAGAGATCCAAACTCCATTATCTTCCCATTAGTTTAGCCCTCCTCATCCGCTACCAGTTTCCACCCTCTCCTTCTTGAGCCCCATTAGGCCTCAGGACTGTCCCTCCTCCAATCCGAGGGCCCATCTCTCCTCTCATTTGGGCCCTTCGGCGACCCCGCCGCCATCTTCACACCGTCTCACTCCACTCCCCACGCTAACTGTCCCAGCCACACTCACACGCTCTAGCCCCCACTGCAAACCCTCCCCTGACCCCAGAGCCCTCTCCAGTTATCACGCCATTTCTCCACACCACTTGAGGACCAGCTTCTCACACTGCCCATTCCCTCACTCTCCACTACTCCGCCAACTCCAGGCCGCCTTCCTGAAAACGCTCCCATCAAAGCCACCACACATTTCCTGCTCACTCCAGCACACGGTTCTGCCCTCATTTTACGGAAACTCTCACAAGCACCTGGCACAATCCATTTTTTCTTTTTTTGATCCTTACCAGAGCATATTTTTTTTCACTGTTTTTTAGAGAGGAAGGGAGAGCGAGAAACTTGGTATGACCAGGGATCATACCCACCAGGATGGGGGACCTCACGCAGGATGAAGGACTGAACCTGCAACCCAGGCGTGTGCCCTGACCGGAAATCAAACCCACATTTCCATTACGGGATGATGCTCCGACCAACCAAGGCACCACCCGGGTACAGTCCATTTTAAAGCAATTTCTTCTCAACTTCTGCTCCTCTTTACCACATCCTCTCCTC
>PVJI01016906.1:0-37057 GCA_004026765.1 Micronycteris hirsuta
ATTAAAAGAACAGCTAGGCATATAAAGTAAATGTCAGGTAGGCCAAACACTGAAATTTCTGTGCTCACTGGAGAACCCCTTAGGCTCTTATCAGTAACCTTTTGAAATGCCATTCTTTGAAGTTTGGTTACGGTATTTGGTTTCTCAGCCTGTACCAGAGTAAGAGTAGCTGGTTAGAGGAGGGGTATGCTGCTAGAGACAAGTGTGCCCCACAGCAAGAAATGATAGCTGACAGCCTGACAGAGACAAAAAAATATCTATGAAGTATACATAAGACCTCAAAGCAAGACTGTGTAAGCCCTTAATATAAGGCTCGGTGGTGTTGTATGGCTTTATAGCACCTGAAGACATCAGTGTACTTCAGCTGAATATAAATGGTATTCATTGTGTAATATCCTGGAGTCATCATAAAAGATTCACTTATATGTTAACTATATTCTGTTAAATAAGGTAGAGAGTAATACATGGTAGACGTATTTCCATCTGCAGCCATCTAGAAATCTCACCCTTCCTAACCTCTTTATTCCTTGAGGGTTTCGTATATTCTGGATTGTAAGTTCCCACTTAATTCTACGCTCTAACTGATTATTACATCACAGCAAATCTGACAGATTAGTTTTCAAGGGTATAGATGCTCCCAGAGTTAACTATGATAAGTTTGAGCTTTAGAAATTTCAGAGGCTTAATGATTGCACCTTATTGTGCCTTTGTTGAAAGGATTTTGCACTGTGTTCCTTTGAATAGGTTTATAGACATTTCTTTTTCCCTTAGATTGGTCGGTCGACTGAAAGTCCCATTGATTTTGTCGTAACTGACACAGTTCCTGGAAGTCAGAGTAATTCCGATACACAGTCAGTGCAAAGCACTATCTCAAGATTTGCCTGTAGAATCATCTGTGAACGCAATCCCCCATTTACAGCACGGATATATGCTGCAGGATTTGACTCATCAAAAAACATCTTTCTTGGGGTAAAGAGCTTTTTTCCTAAATCATGCATTATTTTAATAATCACTTCTATTTCCAAATTACAAATAAATGGAAGCTCACTCTTCTTATTCCAACTAGGAGAAGGCTGCCAAATGGAAGACATCAGATGGGCAAATGGATGGCTTAACCACTAATGGCGTTCTAGTTATGCATCCACGAAATGGGTTCACAGAAGACTCCAAGCCTGGAATATGGAGAGAAATATCAGTGTGTGGAAATGTATTCAGCCTGCGTGAAACCAGATCAGCTCAGCAGAGAGGGAAAATGGTAAGTACTGAGATGTAGCTTCTTATTTAGCTACAGTAAACACATTGGGTTAGTTGGACTGAACACATTACATATTCCCAAAATCTCTTAAATCTCTTGTTGACACATAGTACTAAGTCTGATTATCAAACACTGACTACTAAATACTATACTGTATGATATTTTAATGTTTTCATTTGGACACTCTAAAAATTTATTTTTTCATATTATGTTAATATATATATATATATATTTTTAAAGATTTTATTTATTTATTTTCAGAGAGAGGAGAAGGGAGAGGAGAAAGAGCAATGTATGGTTGCCTCTCACATGGCCCTCAGTGGGGACCTGGCCCGCAACCCAGGCATGTGCCCCGACTGGGAATCAAACCGGGACCCTCTGGTTCCCAGCTGGCGCTCAATCCACTGAGCTACACCAGCCGGGCTTATGTTAATATATTTTAAAACTTAAGCTTTCCTAAATTAAATAGCACTCTGTGTTTTCTATTTATATCTGTATTATCTTTGACCGTGATAGTTATTGGAAATAGTAGACCTACTGATTAGCCTTGGAAAATAAGCTCATGTGGACATACATGTTCAGAAAAGACAGTTCCCTATTGGTCCCAGATATTGTTTCCTCATGGCGCTCATACTTTCTATGCAGCCAATCCCTTTTGTCTTAATCATAAGTTATCTTTACAATAAGGCTGAAAAGAAATAATGTTACTGCTTAATATTTTATTCTTGATTTTCAGACTTACATTTTTTATGACTATCATTCAAATTTTTAAAATATTTAGTAATAGTTAAGAAAATGTTGGTTCTGTATAAGGAGCACCTGAGACAACACTCTTATGTAAAAAATCCAAGACACAGCTGTGAAGGTGTTTTTTGATTCTTATTTCTTCTAGGTGGAAATTGAAACCAATCAGTTACAAGATGGCTCATTAATTGACCTCTGTGGTGCAACATTGCTGTGGCGTACTGCAGAAGGCCTTTCCCACACTCCTACAGTGAAGCATTTGGAAGCTTTAAGACAGGAAATCAATGCAGCACGACCTCAATGCCCTGTAGGGTTCAACACACTAGCATTTCCTAGTATGAAGAGGAAAGATGTTGTTGATGAAAAACAACCATGGGTATATCTAAACTGCGGCCATGTCCATGGCTATCATAACTGGGGAAACAAAGAAGAACGTGATGGAAAAGATCGTGAATGTCCTATGTGTAGGTCTGTTGGGCCCTATGTCCCTCTGTGGCTTGGATGTGAAGCTGGATTTTATGTGGACGCTGGCCCTCCAACCCATGCATTTAGCCCATGCGGGCATGTGTGTTCAGAAAAGACAACTGCCTATTGGTCCCAGATCCCACTTCCTCATGGTACTCATACTTTTCATGCAGCCTGTCCCTTTTGTGCACATCAGTTGGCTGGTGAACAAGGCTACATCAGACTTATTTTCCAAGGACCTCTAGACTAACAGACAGTTGTCCTCTTGGACTGAATTATAAATTTATAAGCTAAGTGAGTTGGGTTTTTCAACCTGTTGTCCACGTTCTGGTTTCTCTAAACTGGTCATTTGCATTAAGATGAAGAAGTTTTTTAAACATTTATAATAAAGAGTAATTTTTGAGCAAAAAACTGGGAAACTCAAGCAGAGGAATTTCTCAAAGTACCAGACTTCTGAATTCTGAGTTTTTAAAATCTATTTTGAGGAGAAAAAAGACAGTCTAATTTTATGCCTTCATTTTAGTGTTTTTGAATCACCCATCCTCAGTGTTGAAAAATCGTTTTGTATAACTGAGGGTACTGTTGGTTCAAACTATGTTAGTTTACAGTTTGTTGCAAATATTGTAAAATACCGCAACATGTATATTAACTTTTTTTTCTATTTATCTTTATTATAGAAAATATCTTAGAGTGTTCTTGATCAAGTAGCATGGTAACGATGGTGTCACACTCTTGGTGTGAATGGTAGGTTAGTGAGCATAGCTCAAGGATTTGCAAAGTTAGGAAGAAGGACAAGAAAGCCTCTTTCCCTACCCCATCTAAATATGGAATTTGGTAAATTAGAATATTTTGTAAAACCAAATTCATTTTAATTACCATTATGTAAGAGGTGTTTGTTTTTAACTACATTGAAAGTAATCAGAAAACATTTTTTCCTTAATGTTTCTCTCAACTGTAGTACTATAACAAAAATTTAATGCTAAGAAACATTTTATATGCTCCTTTGAATATGCAATTTAATCTAGATTATCTATTTTTCTCCCGTGATAACTAATCTGTTTTTAGTATCAGCAACATTTGGCAAGTTTATTTTTTAGATATAAACTGTGGTTCATCTGTTCACTGTTTCTAGAAAAAAAAAATCGTTCTCATGAGAAAAAGCATAAATTAACAAGAAAGGAGAGTGGCTTGATTTACTTTTAGAAAAACAAATGCTTGATTAAATTAATGATTCTGTTTTTGGCCTTATCCAGACATTAAGAGAGATACAAGGGGTTGAATGACAATTGTATGCCCTCTTTGTTTAACCTAACAGACCAGCCTTAACTTTGGGCTTGTTGAATACTAAGGAGAGTTACCAGGGTGACTCAAGGAAAAGTATGGTTGGCAGATGCACACTATTGACAGCAGAGTCGGAGGGACGTACTTGCGTAGTCTGTTCATTCTCTAATTCCAATAAATTCTTTGCTCTCAGAAGCAAGAAAAGTTTCTTTTCCCCTTCTCTTCCTGCTCCCCTCTTTTTGCAGTGCACCACAAGGAAAATATAGACAGTTGGCACTACATCACATCCTCTGTGGCACTTGTAGAAATCAATACACTTTCAGATTAGACAGAATTATTATTTTAATCTTTTGATTTGTTTTCCTTTAGTTTGAAAAGTTGTATAATACTTAATTGACTCTAGCAAAATTATGTATGTGGTAGCATAGCTTTAATTTATCCTATTACAGCACTGTTCTGGATTTTCTTTTGGTTTAAAAAAACCTATTGCTTAGAAGCCATGAACTATTTTATTTTACTTCAACTTGTCAACATTTTCTTGTTTTTAAAAATGATCATTTGGGTTCACTCAGGAAATGCATGTCAGGAAATTTGTATTATAAGTTTACTAGTTGTGATGTATCAGTAACTGCTGTTATACCCCCTTTTCAAAGAAATATAATTGATATTGAAGTTTTCTAGATTGTCACATGCTTTGTGACTAATGCAAGGAAATCAAGTCCTGTGTTGTATTTGTTCTAGTCATTTCTATTCAGTCTATATATTGTAGCTAATTTTTATTTGCAATTAATTTATTCAAACTAAGTAAATATTTTCAAAATAGATACTTGAATTTGTCTCTGTGCATTCATTTTTGCATAACTGAGAATGGGAAATCAGAAATGCTAACTTATGGACAAATCTACTACTTCACACTTCAAGATTATTCACTTGAAATAGATGAGTTTACATTTAAGGTACAATTTGAAATCTCTGATTCTCTTGGGAATGCATGTCGTACTTATTAATTGAGGTCCTTTGCTAAGTCCTATTAGAGTTGGCTCCTTGCAAGTTGCATGCTAGTTTGTTTAAATAGTGTCTCAGTTACCATAAAAGTTTCTGTTCTTCCCAAAGTGCCTGAATTCCTCCTACCAACTGGGAAAAACTCAGTTATATAGGAGAATGAATGCCAATGTTTTGGCCAAAGAGGAAAAAGTTATGTTCAGGTCTCCTAAATGCACTCTCAAGGAAGACATTCTTCATGGCGTAACTCTTATAAATATCTAATATCAATGTCTTAATATCTAAATGTTCCTTAATTTGTACAGGGGATTAAATTTCCCTTTATCTAAATGTTAGGTTATCTTCTTGAAGCTGAAATTGCTTATTTCCATCACAAAAATCTAATACAGGTAAAACAGGATAGGAATCAGTAATAATGTAAATATTGGGGTGGCCAAAAAGTCTGTTTAGTTTTTTTCTATAAAATAAAAGACATTTTCTTTTCATTTTCACCAGTAACTTTATTGATTTGGATGTTCTGAGTTGTAAGCTATCTCCCACGTGGTATAATGTTGATTGTTCTCAATTAATGTCTCAATTTGTTGGCTATCAACTTCAACAAATCTCCAGCCTAAAACTTTGCAGACAACTTTTGACACATTCTATCAGTCACAGCATCTTCTCCATATGCTGCACAAATCTTTTTTTGTCTTTTGGTTGCATTTTTACCTTTCTTGAAATAATAAAGCATAATATGCCGAACATGTTGCATTTTATTCTATCTTCAGTACTAAAATAGCTACATAAAAATTTACCCAGTTTGATGTTTTTTTTTTAAAAAATGCATGCTGATATGACAGCTGTTAACAATGAAACAAAATTGTTTCAGATGAAGTTAAAGACAACTAAGCACCACTAGAACCATCTTACGAAAAAAACCTAAACTTTTTGGCCAACCCAGTATATTGTATAATTACATCTAACATGAGTATTTCCACTCCACTTTCCCTCAGGGTACCTCAAGAACCATGTGTGAAGCATGGTCTTCTGAAACATAAACTGAGTAAGGGCACCATGGAAACTCATCCTTTATTTCTTTAAATGTATGTGATAAATAAAATTCTAACACTTTGGCCCTTCATCCCAATGGATCATCTTTGTATGTGCTACTCTACTTTAGAGACTACTGGCTAAAAAATCTGTGATCCATTCTTTTGTGTTTATGTTCTAAGAATTAACCCTGTAGCAAATTGGATCATCAAAATACTTCATAACTGAACTGTATTATTCTAACTCCCACTCCCACTTTCGAAATTGCTGTTATATAAATATACTTTAAGGACATGCCCTCAAATTTTATCCACATGTTCTTAAAACAGATACTTGAATATCCACTGTGCAGCAAGCCCTGTTCTAAACATAGAATGATGTAGCAAAAAAAAAAAAAAAAGTTCTTTCTTCATGAGGCTTGTATTCTATTGGGGAAAATAGAAATGAATAAGAAAAATAAAAGATAAAGCCAGACAGCAGTTTTCAAAAGACAAAACAGGAAAAGGGAGATGCAAAGTATGCACGCATGTGCTTGTGTGTGTAGAGAATGTTTGCAATATTAAATAGCACAAGGGAAAGCCCCACTGGAAAGGTGATAACTTGAGTAAAGATCTGAAGGAACTGAAGGGTGCGGCTACTTAGGAGCAAAGCATTTAGCCAAAGGGAACAATAATTGTAAGGATCCTAAAGAAGTGTGTAATGTTTCAGTAATAGCAAAAAGGCCAGTGTGGCTCTGTGGTAAGAAAAAAGGAATATGGCTTCGGATCAAGATGGCAGGTAGGCAGACATGGCTTCACACAATCACATCAAAATTACAACTAAAATACAGAACAACCATCACTCAGAACCGTCAGAAATTGAATTGATGGAAGTCTGACAATTACGGAATTAAAGAAACCACATCCATCCAGACTGGTAGGAGGGGTGCAGATGTGGAACAGGCTGGTGGATAAAAACATATGGTGGATAAAAATTTGGGAGGGATATCTTAGGAGTAAGGAGTCCCAGCCCCACAACGGGCCCCTAGCCCAGGGTTTCAGTGCCAGGAAGGTAAGTCCCTCAGCTTCTGGCTGCAAAAACCAGCCAAGATTGAGTCTGGAAGAAACAGCTAGAGCCTCTTAAAAAACCCACTCTTAAGACGCACCTACTCAGACTCACTCACTCTGAGCTCCAGCATCGGGATAGCAGCAAATCTCCAAGCCCAGCACAAGTAGCAGCCATCTCAGATTGCTTTATACCTCAGAAAGGGTCCCTTCTCCCCAGGCAAAACACAGGTGATGGCTGACCTTGTCCTGTATTACGTGGGAAACCCCAGGGCCAGCATACCCAGTGGACAGATACAGACCATGTCAGAGCACCACCACCACGCTCATGCACGGCTGATCCTCCATAGAGGGCAGAGGTTGGTAAGTGGTCACAGTCAATCCTTGGATCTGATGGGCCTCATTAAATTTCTTCCATTGATCTGTGAACAGCAACCAAGGCTCAACTTTAAGAGAAGGGTGTACTCAGCCCACACAAAGGGCACACCTTGAGTACCCAGCTTGGGTGATAGTGGAAGCTGTCCACTGGACCCTACAGGACACCTACTACATTAGGCCATACTGCCAAGACACGGAGTCAAAGCAGCTCCATCTAATACATAGAAACAAATACAAGGAGGATGCCAAAATGAGGAGACAAAAAAATGGCCCAAGTAGAACAGGTCAAAATTCCAGAAAAAGAGCTAAACAAAGTGGAGATCATCTATCAGATGCAGAGTTCAAACACTTGTTATCAGGATGCTCAAGAAACTTAATGAAGACCTCAGCAGCATTAAAAAGATCCAGTCAGAAACAAAGGATACACTAATTGAAATAATTTATAGGGAAACAACAGTAGAGTGGATGAAGCTGAGAATCAAATCAATTAAGGAATACAAAGAAGTGAAAAATAACCAAGAAGAAAATAAGAATCCAAAAAAAAAAAAAAATGAGGATAGTAGAAGCAGCCTCTGGGACAACTTCAAGCGGTACAACATTTGCATCATAGGGGTGCCAGAAGGAGAAGAGAAAGAGCAAGAAATTGGAAATCTATTTGAAAATAAAATGAAATAAAACTTTCCTAATTTGATGAAGGAAATAGACATGGAAGTCCAGGAAGCACAGAAAGTCCCAAACAAGATGGACACAAAAAGGCCTATTTGAAGACATATCATAATTAAAATGCCAAAGGTTAAAGATAAAGGATCTTAAAAGCAACAAAAATTAGTTACCTACCAGAGAGTTCCCATAAGACTGTCAGCTGATTTCTCTAATGAAACTTTGCAGGTTAGAAGGGATTGGCAAGAAATATCCAAAATCATGAAAAACGGACCTACAGCCAAGATTGCTCTACCCAGCAAAGATATCATTTAGAATCAAAGGACAGATAAAGAGCTTCCTAAACAAAAAACCCGTTCATCATCACCAAACCATTATCGTATGAAATGTTAAAGGGGCTTATTTAAGAAAAACAATATCAAAACTATGAACAATAAAATGGCAAAAATACATATCTCTCAACAATTGAATCTAAAAAACCAAAACAAACAAGAAAAACAGAATCATGGATAAAAAGAGAGTTCTGTTGGTTGACAGATGGGAGGGATGTGTGGGGGAATGGGTGAAGAGGTGAGGGGATTAAGTACAAATTGGTCATGAGTCAGAATAGCCATGGGGATGTAAAGTACAGTATAGGAAACGGAGTAGCTAAAGAACTTATATGCATGACTCATGGACATGAACGTGGACAATGGTGTGGAGATTGCCTGAGGGAGTGGGGATGGTGGGTGGAGGGTGCGCAAAGGGGGAAAATCAGGACTACTACAATAGCATAATCAAATATAAACTAAATAAAAAAAGAGTAGTAGGTAGAGCAACAGAGTGTAAATGGGGCATGGAGATGAAACTAAATCTTGGAGGACCTCCTGAGATTTTTGACTTTTATTCTGAGTGATATGTGGGCCATAGCATTTTGAATAAGGAAGTAACATGATCTGATATAATTTTAAGAGTTTAAATAGACAAAAGTGGGAGCAGAAAGACCAATTTGGAGACCAGTGCAGTAATCCTGGAGAGAAATGATGCTGATGTGGGCCAAAGTGGAAGTAGTGGAGCTAGCTTGAAGAGTGACTGGGTATGTTTTGAAGGCAAAGCTGACAGTAGTGCTGGTAGATCAGATACGGGTATGAAAGAAGAGTCGAGGCTGATTCAGCTGAGCCTAAGCAACTGAAAGGATAGAGTTGCCATTTATTGAAGTGGAGAAGATTATGGACAGAATGATTTGCGGTGGAGGGTGTGCTGGTTGTGGAATCAGGAATTTATCTTGGCTGTTAGGTTGAGACTCCCTTTAAACAAGATGTTTGCCAAAGGTAAACTGTTTCTGCTTTTTTTTAAAAAAAACAAAACTGCTGTCAATCTTTTTAACTATTATGATTAGTGTTTTCCATACATTCTATGCTAGTTTAGAAACAAACCAAGTATTCCTCCTGATTAATGGCGAGCTTCCTTTCGTTGAAATAGAGAGTTCGGACACCTCTCATGTTTCTCTCTTTGTTTTGGCCGCGCTCTCAGGAAATGAAGGTCTGTTTTCAATTGCAGTAACTTCCTTTAGCCAACATGTTCTGGTACAGTTTTTCTCCCATCTCATGTACACCTTTTTCCTTAGCTCTTGCATTTATTTTTTTAAAGTCCTCAGTTTCATTGAATCTTAATATTTTGCTGCTTCAGATCCTTTCTGGTAGTGGCAGAGCACATGTTGTATTGTGTTTTTTAGAAAGAATTTAATATTCAAATATTTATGGAAAACAAATAATTCTTAAGCCTATTACGTAAGTCTAAATTTTAATATCCAGTTTCCCTTAAGGAAATATGCCTGGATTTGATAATGTTGTCAGCACAAACTGGTGTAAATGAGATCAAAAAGAATTTTCCTTGTAACTGTAAAGTATCATGTCCAAACATTCTGTTAAATGATATGATGGAAATGCTGGTTTGTTTAAGTTGACATTTAATTGTTAACCCTGCTATGTATGTTAAAGCTAAAACAGCATAAAATAATTCCAACATTTGAGTGTTTGTTATGTGTCCAACACTGTTCTAAAAGCACTATTCCAAGTATAGAGTGGGGCAAAAGTAGGTTTACAGTCATGAGGATTTGCATTTATTTTTGTATTATTTACTAATTATTGTTTAATTTTCCATACTAACAACTGTAAACCTACTTTTGCCCCACCTTGTATATTACTGATCTATGTTAAAAAAAAACAAAAACACCCTATGAGATAGGAACTATTGTCTCCATTTTACAATAGAAACCAGACACAGTAATATCTAGTAACTTGTCCAAGGTTCACATGGTTTATGAATAGAGGAGTCAGAATTTGAACGTTGAAGTGTTGCTCCATATCTGTGTATGCAGCCACCACAATTTGCTTTCTCCCAACTCTTTTTTTTTAGTGAAATTTGATGTCTATTTCTTTATCACAACTTTTCAAAAATGATTTAAGGTGGCTTACAAAAACTGTAATTAAGATTAAGCATCAACAGCAAAACTTTTTGAAAGAAAGGAGGAAAATAGTTTGGTATTATAACAAAAGATAGAACCAGAAGTGGCATGAGTATACAAATGGATTTAATGAAGGCCTGTAAACTTGCTAAGTTACAAATCAACTTAGCGTAAAGGCGTTTAGTAGGTTATTCAACAAGAGAACATGATCAGTTACAAGATCTATGCAACTGCCTGAAAAGTAGCAACAGATACACTAGTGCAGAAACTCATAATCATTTCCGGTTCTTCAGCCAGAAAAATTCACATCCAGGAAGTACTGCTGTTCCTTTATACAGTGGATTCATGCAGTACTTGTCTTTCTGTGATTGGCTTATTTTGCTTAGCAAATGTCCTCAAGGTTCATCTATGTTGTCACAAGTTCCAGAATTTCCTTCTTTAAGGTTAAATAGTATTCCAGTGTATGTACATACCATGTTTTCTTCATTCATCTGTTAGACATTTAGGTTGTTTCCACAGCTTTGCTCTTGTTAATAGTGCTGCAGTAAGATGGAAGTCCTATATCTCTTCACGATTCTGATTGCAATTCTTTTGGATAAATAATCAGACATGGAATTGCTGGATCATGTGGTAGTTCTATTTTTAATCTCTTGAGGAACCTCCATACTGTTTCCATAATGGGGCTGCCCCATTTTGCATTCCCACCAACTGTGTGCAAGGGTTCCAATTTCTCTTCATCCTCACCAATACTTGTCTTCCATTTTTTGATAATAGTCAACCTGACAGGTGTAAAGTGATATCTCAGTGTGGTTTTGATTTGCATTTCCCTGATGATTAGTGACTGAGTATTTTTCCATATATGTATTAGCCATTTGTATGTCCTCTTTAGAGAAATGGCTATTCAAGTCCTTAGCCACTTTTTCCTTAGGGTATTAGGGGTTTTTTTGTTTTTGTTTTCATTTTTTACTGTTAAGCTGTAGCAGTTTCTTAGGTATTTTGGAGGTTAATCCCTTCTCAGATGTATGATTGGCAAATATTTTCTCCCATTACGTAAGTTGCCTTTTCAATGTCTGTTTTCCTTTGCTCTACAGAAGTTTTTTAATGTGATGTAGTTGCACTTGTTTATTTTGCTTTTGTTGCCTGTGCTTTTGGTGTCATATGTGCTGCTTTCCCATTTTAGTTATGGAGCATAGTGAAGGGATCGTTTCCAAGTCAGTAAAGGACTATCATGGTGCCTGGCACATGACAAATACACAAAAACTATTTCTTAGATAATTATAGAAAACTGTTAGAGCTTTAAACCATTAAAATACCAAAACAATCTCTAAGTAGTAGCATGAACAAAAATAGTCAAAAGAACGAAGGTTACTGAAGCTATTTATTTGACCAGAAAGTGTGTTTTCATTGGCTAAAAAGACAAAATATGGAAAAGGTGGGTATAATGAAAAAAGTGGCAATAACTAGAAGTTTTACAGGACAACAGACGAAAATCCATAGGCAATGCCAGGAAAAGAACAGAAGAATTATCCTGAAGAAAATAGAAGAAATATCAATTATAGCCAAAAGTGTTTGCCATCCATAGATACAAATTTCTGAGCCTGTTCTTGGTTAGGAAAGGCACAAAAGTCAGCCATGATTGAAAGGGAAAATTAAGATCTGCCCACCTTAGAATTTCCTAAAGTCGTAACATATCGTTACTGTATAACTATTAATAAAAATAGAATATAAACTAGAAGGGATCTTGACAACTAAGTTACAGATGAGAGACCAAGGTCTCAGATAAAATGGCTACTGATTGATAAATCTGGTACTAGAACCTTGGTCCCCTATGTCTGTCCTAATACTCTTGATTATAATGAACCTGAGTTACAAAGATTTGGTTAAAGTCCCATGTTTTATTTGTTGAAACAGAGATAAGTATGTTACGCTTTAATAGTTTTTATTTCTAAATTAAAAGTGTCAGCAGAGTCAAAACATCAGCTGTCACTGCCATAAACAATGGCTCCCAAATGTAGGGGACGATCTGCTTCAGAATTCTTTTCACTAAAAGGCTGCCTAGTTTGGAAATGAAAGAGGAATAGGAAGAGAGAATCGAGGGTTGTTCAGCAGTTTCACTTAGAGCTCTTTGGTACTCTCCCGGAGTCATTCAGCCAAGGTGAGTGTTCACTCAATGATAAGGCTCTTATTTTACTTTTCTATTTATTGTAAAGTTAGCACAGTTTTGCATACCACACCTCTGCAGGAATGCAACACATTCAGATACTGGACTTTCAGTTGCCTTCCCTGTCAAATGATCTTCAGAAAATGAGTTATCGCAAGTATGGTAATTGTAATGTCTCATTACAATGTTAAAAATACTATATTGTTAAGCAACTCAGAATCTTTCTTAGTCCACAGTATAATTAAATAATAGTAACCCAAACCCCAAGTACCCATAAAGTTGTCTAAATCTTGATGTATGAGGGGCAGATCCCTATGTGGACAGACAGGGGTTGAATTGAGCTAAATGTTACAGGGGCAAGACAAGGAATTTCCTACAGAATTGACTTAAGAGCTCCCAAAGTGGCGACAGATGACCAGGTGGCCGCTGAGGGGTGGTGGGAGGAATTCCTCACTGAGGGTCTTGGTAACATGTTAGGAACCCTAAAGTAATTATGTCTAAAGTTGAGTTTGCATAGGGACTGGGGGTGGGGGTGCAGGGTTAGAGAACTTATGTGGTCCCATAGTAATTATCCAAACATCCAGGTATGGAAATTATATAGGAAGGAATCATACCAAGAGACAACTTGGAGATGTCTCTCTCTCTCTCTCACACACACACACACACACACTAAACAACTGATCCTATTTTTGGAATAAGTAGAGCTTTTTAAGATGGCTTTTTTAAAGGAACAGTGTTCTCTTGAGTGTGTAAAGTCTAACAAGTTTGTTAGTGTAATTCACACTACATGAATGAAAATGTTAATTATATTTTGATTGATTTTATTCAAAGAACTCAACCATGGCAATAATCCCTGAGTTAGGTGTATTATGCAAAGTTGGTATCTAGTTGCAGGGGTAACATAACCGTGAAGTTCTATTTGTGATGTGATGAAACGAAAGTCCGAGATGTTACCCTTAGGACGTGGCCTTTTGCAGAGAAGCAGTAAAAGAATGTTTACTGCTTTAGTATACTATACGATTTTGAAAGTTTCAAAGTTAACAATCAAGAGTTTGTTTGAAGGTGCTTTTATGGTTTCATTATTGCTACTGACTTCAAATATGGCCATTTTATTTACCAAAGTGTTTTAATTCCTCTTTAAATACAAAAAGACCATTGAAAATGTTCTGGTGGAATTTCACGAACAGAAGGAATTCTTCAGACAAGGCTCAAGTCCAAGCCTTAATTCAGTTTGGCCTCAGATACCATCCTTAGATTTTCCTTTATCAAAGTAGGTAACAATGGGCACTTATTCCCTGTAAATAAACTAGAGACGGAGTGAGGGGAGTTAGGAAATATCAAGATAAGCAACCCTCCTTTGGAAAGGATCGAGTTATACCGAAGCCAGCATTTCCTGTAATTTTGTAACATACTTTTACGTTACTCCTTGGCTTTATCAGTGGTCATGAATCTTATTACCTTCTATTCTATGGAAACAAGACAATCCAACTCTTTGGCATCAATGAATGCATCAATGTGTTGTATCTCATTTTAGTTTGTTAGGACTTTGGTGCTAATCCTATGTAAAAGCAGATGGTCTCAGGCTAATAAATTTATTGCCTCTTCAATTGGAGAGCTCAGTAGCCTCTTTGAAATATAACAAAATCAGAGAATATTTAATTAACTATAACATTATCTTCAGTCTAAGGACATTTTTAATCATTCAATGGCAAATGGAAAGGATATTCCAAATTATTCAAAGCTGAGACAGTTCTGAAAAGGCATAGTTTGGGAGACAGTTCACAGCAGTGACCCAACATGTCAATTTCCCTAACAACAAATTCAAAGGAACAGTCCCATCAGCCTGTATTGGAATTTAATTATATGTTGACAAGTGGCACTGGTTTGAACATCTTTTTGATATGCAAAAATGTTTGACTGTAATGGGAATTCAAATACAAAGTTGATCTTAACCTTTTCATTCATTTCTTCATTATGCTGAATTAAGACTGCTTACCAATGAAAACTATACTACAAGATGGGAGAGGCATGAGTGAAAAATTTGATGTAACATGTAGTAGGTTAAATTTTTACTCTGAGAATATTACATTAATTTTACTTTTGTCATTATCGTTGCTCATTATGGCTGACAATTTGAAATACCAGTTAACCTGCATTCCCAAATACCCTTGGTCTGATTTATAAGTATACCTGTAACCACAGGACCCAGCATTTGCTAGAGAAGATTTACACACCAACAAGTAGGTCACATCTCATTAAGTAAGAACGTTCTCAGAAAACCGTTGGCAACAGAAGTCTTTACTTAGAGAACTAGGTATAAATAAACAAAATGGAATCTTGTGACAGCATCATCTTCCTGGCTGGCAAGAACACATCAACTTTTAAGGCTTTCTGTTTGCATGGCTCATGTCCAGCTAACAGCATTTCTGAAATGCCAGCATTTGCTTTTTGCTTTCTGGGTTTGTTTGTTGCTGCTGTTTTTATTTGTTTGTTTTTTGGGGTGTTTTTTTTTGTCTAAGCAAACTAAACTTACATGGGTAGCAACAACATGATGCTTTTTTCTTTTTGGGGGGAATTCTAGATCAGTTCTCTAAGTGAAATTGGAGATAATGGAGTAAGTTTGTTAATCTAAAATTTGATTCCCTTTCTGGAAAAATTATTTTCTCATGCAGAAAAAAATATTCTAACCAGCAAACATGTACCAGGGATTACTATGTACTTGAATGAATAGATATGAGGGTGTAGTGAAAATAGTACAATGCATCATGATAAATATTGGGTTGGCCAAAAAGTCCATTTAGTTTTTCCATAAAATAAAAGACACATTTTTCATTTTCACTGATACCTTGATTGATTTGAATATTTTGAGTATGCTGGCTATCTCCCACCATTGGCTTCTAGTGGGGAGAGGCCAGGGGTGCTGCTGAACATCTTCCAGTGCATAAGACAGTCCCACAGCAGAGAATTATTTGGCCAAAATGTTAACAGTACCAATAAACTTCACAAACCACTTTTGATACATTCTATCAGTTACTGCACCTTCTCCATACACTGCACAAATATTTATTGCATTCAGCCTCATTGTTACCTTTCTTGAAATAATAAAGTATAATATGCCAAAATATTGCTTATTTTCTTCCAACTTTAATATTAAAATGGCTGCACAAAAATTCACCAATTTTTATTTTTTTAAATGCATGCTGATATGACAGCTGTCACAATATGATCTAACAAAATTGTTTTGAATAAAGTTAAAGACAACTAGGCACTACTAGAGCCATCATACAGAAAAAAACTAAACAAACTTTTTGGCCAACCCAATATTATTAGAAAAACAGCTCTGAGCAAAATTATTTTTGGTGTCTTAAATCAGTGTTGTGGTTTGGACCTGTATGGCTGGGACTGATACTACTTATCTGATTTCATCTGCTTTTCAAAGGCCAGGGGGTCTTCAACAACAGAATAAGGACCCCTCTGTGAAGAAGGGAGATCTATGCCAGAGAATAAAATACTTGGAGGAGACAAAGATTTGATCATTTATAAAATCTGAGAAGATAGTGAAAAATAAGAGGACATCTTACATATAATCAGCCTTTGGTTAAATATTCATTAAATATTTTAGCAGAACTGGATCCGTCATTCTTCATGAAGTATGAAAAGCTATTTTTAATTTTCTAACAACCATGAGATCACAGGATAGGAGAGAGGAACTCTTGAGTAGAATAGGAATCTAATGAGAGTCTTTGCTGACAATTGTCATACACCTTTTTCTCTCTCCTTGTTCTGTGGGAATCCTGGGGAAATCTCAAAGAAGAAAGCCTGTCGATGACTTGAACTGGAAAGTGAGAGCTGATTTTAATTTGATCTTGAGTTTCTTTACATGAGCCTCACAATTTACAGCACTCTTAAATTTAGTGATTTCATAAGAATTAGATAAAGAGATCTAGAGAGCAGGATTCTTTGTTCATTCAGCATGAGAGTGGCTGTTCCACTGAATATCGCTTAATTTCCTGACTAGTCAGATATGTTTATCCACTTGGAAAGGGAAGCGTGTATTGAATACTGAATACTGACTTTCGGCTCATTTATTTAATAAAAATATGTTGAACATCTATTAAGTGAGAGGCACTCAAGATACAAAAGATGAATAAAATAGATATGATACCTACCCTCACAATACTGAAGATCTAATAGAAGAAAGTGGGTAAATAAGCAATTACAGAATTATGTGTAAGTGCTAAGACAGAAATAAAGATCCTGTGAGAGTGCATAGGATGGGCACTGAACTGCACTTGAGAGGTCAGATAAGGCTCTCTAGATGTACGTAATACTGCGCAGGGACCTGGTAGAAGAGGGAGGTAGTGAAGAAGAGGGCAAGGTGATGGAGGACAGTGGAAAGAGGAGTCCCAGCGGAGGGAATAGCTTATTTTGTGGAGAGGCTCAGCACAATAGAGTTTGAGGAACTGAAATAGAATGTGGCAGGGTGGACAGTAAAAGAAGGGAGGTGGAAAGGGAAGAGGTCAGAGACACAGGCAGGAGACATTATCAGTAAGGATCTTTGTAAGAAAAGCCAAGGTGTTGAGCTTTTATCCTAAAAGCCACAAGGAACCAGGGAATGATGAGATCAGAGCTGCACTTTTGATACATCACTCTGTACTGTGGAAAATAGGTGTGCAAGACTGGAGGCAGAGAGTGAATGCAGTTTGAGATCACTGTATGATCTCCATGATGCTGTAATGTCTGTGACCTAGGACAGACATGGACATTCACATTTAAGAGGTAGGGTAGAAGAAAAGAAACCCATGACAAATATTGAGAAAGCGATATCAGAGGGGAAAAGACAGAAAAACCACAAGAGATCAACGCCATGGAAGCCAAGGGAAGAGAATGCATCAAGGAGGGGTGGTCTACATTGAACATTACTGAGGAGCAATGTGAGTTGAGGACTGAGAAATATCTGTTGTATTTAGCTACAAGGAAGGTGTTTATGATCTTGACAACAGTGTTTTCACAGAGTGGTAGGAGCAGAAGCCATTTTTCAGAGGTTTAAGAAGATTCTCATTGATGAAGAAGTAGAGACCTGGAAAACTCAGGCAGTCTGGTTATGGAGGAGAAGAGGTAGAAAGGAAGAAGGAAATGAGGGAAGGGAAGGGAAAGCAGTAGAAGGGAAGGAAAGGGAAACTGGACAGGATTGCAAATTTGAAGGAAAGTTTTTATCTGTGTTTCTTTGGCATATTGGAAATGTTTGATGATGTTTGAAAGCTGAAAGGAAGGAGCCATGGTATTGGGGAGGAAGATAATGAATAGAGGATAGTTCCTGAGTAGGGTGGAGAGGATTGGATCCATAATACAGGAGGAATTAGCTTTAGACAAGCTAATTTTATTGCAGTTGGAGGAAAGGAAAAAATAATGGGTAACCTTGGAGGTGGGCAACTGAGGGGGATAGTTCTTATCTTGTGGTTTCCTATAACTTCCCTCTGATATAAGCAAACATCAGCTGCTGAGAGGAAAATGAAAGAAGGAAGAGTGAAAAGTTTGAGGAGTGTGAAGATTTGGAGTGGTTGCTGGAGAGAATTGGAGACACTATTTCATAGCACTGAGGACCCAGGTAAGGTTGGAGAATGTACTGGATATTGGGCACTGATCTCCTTAGTTATGTGATTTGACTATTAGTGTTTAGAACCCCCAGTATTGGTGTGGGGAGGCAATTATGTTGATCCAATATTGTTATATCAGTATGCTTGGTTGTAAGTGACCAAAAAGCCCAAATAACAGATGCATAAAAATGAAAGAAGTTGATTGTTCTCTTACACAAAAATTCAGGTAGACTATTAAGGCTAGAATAGAGTACAAAGGTGTCAGGAATCAAGATTATTTCTAGCTCCTTGCTTTGCCATCCTCAGGATTTGGCTTGCATATCATGGTTCAATATGGTTTCTTCAACTCCATTTATTTTGTGTACATTGTAGTCTGCAGAAAGAAGGAAGGACTGGGAGAATGCCATATGCTACTTCTACTTAAATCCATTGACCATAGCTTACTCCCATGGCACATATAGCTGCAAGGAAGGCTGACAAATATAGTATTAATTATGGATGGCCATAATAAAGTTATGGTCATAATGATAGGAGAACTCAAGGGTTAAAGATTTTGGCTTTAGTTACAGTTGATAGGCTTAAGTGGTTGATGCACATAGAAAGCTGTTTTCCAGGAACTGGAGTACATAACCTACTGTATTTTTCAGACTATAAGACGTACCCCCTCCCCCCAAATTTTGGAGGGAAATGAGGATGCATCTTATAATCTGAATGTAGCTTACCTGGCTGTTTATATTTACATTGGTGAAACATTATGCTACTTATATTATTAAATATTTGACCACATTTTTTGCTTCAAAATTTTTTTCCTATTTTCCTCCTCTAAAACCTAGGTGCGTCTATGGTCTAGTGCGTCTTATAGTCCAAAAAATATGGTATGGGACTCTGGGAGGTCCACAAGCAATTCAACCTTTGTGCCCCAGGGGGTCTGCAAGTGATCAAGATGGTGTCTGAGCCATTGTGTTCCAGGGAGGGAATGTCAGTGAAGCAGATAAAGAATTGTTGACTAAGTAGATAAAGAAATACTAAGAAAATCACCTCTGACCTGCAACTCTTTTCTGATGAACCTTTTCCCAAATCCTTTACCTACCCTTTTCTTCTCTTTATAAAAAGCTTGAGGTAAGATGTGAAGATGGTTTTTAGGGTACATAACCCACTGTATCCTCAAATCACCAGACTCTGAATAAAGTGCCCATAAAGATCAGTCCTTGTCTCTACTTACTGGTTCTGGTAGTGACAGGCAGTATGAATACTGACTTTTCTAGCTTCAGTAATAGAGCTTCATTTTAAATTAAAATTTTGAGCTTATGCCTCAGGAGATACTAAGAATCATTGACACAATAGATTTTATCTGGGTAGGTACAACAGGATGGGGCTAGGAAGTAAATTATATTGTCAAGAGCGATTTAAGTAAAGACAGAAGGGAATAAGGTTCGGAAGGTGCTGAGTGATTTATTCATTTTTGTTCAGGTATCTATTGACCAAACTGTGGCTTATATGCTTCTGGGGAAAGTGAACCCCCAGTTTTAAGAAAGGGGGTGTGGCAGCCTGATGGTCTAAGACAGTAGTTTTTGGCAGGGGCACTATTGACATTTGGGGAAAGCTAATTCTTCATTATATAGGACTGTCCTGTGCATTGTAAGACTTTCTAACCTCCTAGCTCCCACCCACTAAATGCCAATGGCATCCCAGCCATAACATTTCCAAATATTTCTAAGGAGGCATCACTGCTCACAGTTGAGAAACACTTGTCTAAATTAATCATGGTAATTTCACCTCCCTTTCCACTGCCATTGGGCAATATAGAGCTCAATGAATTAGCACATGACAATTTCCTAGTCACCATGATTGGTCCATGCTGTTCCAATTAAGGGAGGTCGAGATTTTTGTGTGATGGTTATAGATGCACTTCCTCTAGACATTTAATGAGGAAACATGCGGGCCCAGTGGCTGCTGACATCCAGCCTATAACTGCTAGGGAAGCCAATCTCAGAATGAAGCTGACCCTGAGGGTGGCGGAGTGGAGGGACAAAAAGATACCAAGTCCTTGGTACCTCTGAACTGCAACTAACCCCATGGACCTTGCCACAATTGAAATTTCAGTTATTTGAGTCAATAAATGTCCTTAATGTTTAAACCAGTTAGACTGGAGTTGCCTGTTACTTGCAAATGAAAACATATTAATAAAAGAAGGAAGCAGAGGAAGGTTGGGTCAAGGAAGTGAAAATATAGGGAAGGATGTAAATGAGAGTAAGGGATATGATTGATGAATGGAGGGGCTTATGTCTTGGATAGAAACCAAGGAAAACCAGAAGAAGAGGTATGTTGAGTTTGGTCAAATGTAAGATTTTACAAAAATTAGTCTCTGTTTTCTTGGACTAGGGGTTGGAAGTAATCAGAACAATTCTAGCATTGTGCCAGGATAACCCAATGAGATTTACATTAACACCAATGTGTAGAAGAAGATACTTGAGACTCACCTAGGACCCAACGCTAGTAGCTAGAAGAGGTTAAGTCCTAGTGAGTTTGACTGCAGGGCCCAAGTTCTTTCCACTACTTCCTCATTGCTACATGGTGCCAAGGGAGCAGAAACAACCAGAGTGGAGACAAATACCCTCACCAATCCCTTCCGCACCTCACTCCAAGATAGCAGACAAGACAGACTGGGTCAGTAGGATTATTTTCTTTTGTAGAAGGGATGGCCTACCTACAAGATGTATAGTACTGTGTTTGGGGTACAAAACACAGGTGGGTCATGGGCTAGCTGGAGAGGCAAGATAAACAGCTTATAAAACCAAGCTCGGTACAAATGAAAATAACTATGAGGCACCCTGGCTGGTGTAGCTCAGTGGATTGAGCATGGGCCTGTGAAGCAAAGGGTCACCGGTTCGATTTCCAGTAAGGGCACATGTCTGGGTTGTGGGGCCAGGTCCCCAGTGGGTGCCACTTGACAGTCAACCATACATTGATATTTCTCTCTGTCTCCTTCTCCCTCCCTTCCCCTCTCTCTAAAAATAAGTAAATAAAATTTAAAAAAAAACTTAAAAAGAGAGAAGTGGGTATTAAAAAAAAAAAAAGAAAGAAAATAACTATGGGGTGCACCAAGGAGGAGAGTGGCTCAAAGATTTCTGGTGAGATGAAAAGTATTTAATGCTAATTATCAAGCATTAAATATTAGATTGCATCTACAATCTGTAGATCAGTGTGCATCTACATTTTCTTTTCATTTTAGAAACTTTTAAATTTATTTTTTGAATAGTTAATGCTGACACATGGTACAAATGCAAAAGGTACAAAATGCGTACAGTGAAAAATATGTCTTTCTCTCTCCTCTGGTCCCCAGTTACTCTCCTGGGAGGCAACCAGTTTTGACAGAACCAATCCCTGCCCTCCCCTTTTCTCCCTCCCCTCCTCTTCATTATTGGCTGAGGTACATCAAGCCGAGTTCTCTTCATTGAGTAACGATACAAACCTTCCTTTCTATATATACTAAAAAAAATCAGATATATGGATATTTATATAGTAATTTTATTGTCCATAATGACTTCTTACTAAAAAAATCCCATTCCTGAAAACGCAAGATCTTGCTGATTAAAAATATCTCAGTCACTTGAGGTTTAAAATAGTCTCTCTGGGGAAATCACTCAGTCTCTCAGTGTTTCTCCCTTATCCCAGAATTCTCCTTTTCCCCTTCCCTTTTCCAAAATGTGGCCCAGGTAGAGGAGAAGCTGTAGGGGAGTTACAGGAAAAGTCAGCCAATGCTCAGGGCTTCGCAGCCTCCCTTGGTGAAGAAACTGCTCTCTCTGGCTTTGGGCCTACATTGATTCTAGCTGCTGACAGTCAGGGTCCCTGTCACCATGCTCAGTGGTCAAGGCCACATGCCTTGTACTTTCTTGACCCAAGGCCAGGCCTCTTCCAGCCCCTCCTCCTGTCAGCATTCTCCCACTGGATCCCCTGCAGACCATGCACAGGCCCCCAGGGACCGGAGGCCCTGCCCAAAGGCCTCTCATTGCCCAATTAGCATTTCCACTTCTCTGTACTTGGCCTCCTTCCAAATGGAAATGGGGTACACACTTCTTCTGCTTTAGGACTCCCTCACCACTCATGTGGGGCAACTCTGTGTGTATACCCTCTGAATCACCCCCCTTCCTGTCTGCTGCTTAAACTTTTATCTTCCTTTCCAGTCATGGAAAAATGGCTCTGACATCACATCCTGTGTCCTTCCCAGCGCTATCTAAGATGTGTTCAGGGGCAGTCCTCCAAGCTCTGTCTCACTGGTATATACAAGTATATATATTTTTTCTTTCAGCAAAGTCTGGCTTTGGCTAATCATATGCACTTGATTTCAAACTATTCTCTTGCTATGAATTTTTTAAAATCCTATTTTGAAACTCAAAGCTAAATGATGACTTGACTGTTTTTTTTTTTTTTTTTCTTGTCATGATTCAATGCATGCCAAGGACAAGGGTTTCATGGAAAGGCAAACTGTGGGTTGAATATCTCACAAACGTGTTCTCTATTACATCAGCATAAGGTTTCCAGTGCGGGCTGAAGGGAAGCCAATGTCAGTGTGGTAAATGCTACAAAGTTTTTATGTTGTGACACAGGTACACCTACTTCACGTGAAAACTTCATGATCCTCAAAGTGAAGACAATGAAAACTGAACTATTGATTCTATCACTATCCACACAATTATTCAGGTGCAAACTAGAGTCATTCTGGATTCCTCTCTTTTCTTCACACCCCACATTTAATCCATCTGCTCCTTAGGACTACTAAAGGGAGAGGGAGGCATTTAGCAGTAGCCTCATTGCTGAACCCCTAGGCCAACCCACCAGTCAGTGGACTTCCACCATTGTCTTCTTTCTGGTCTCCCCATTCCTGTGTTTGACATCTTACAATCCATTCTCCACAAAGTAGCCAGGCTTGTCTTTTTAAAATATAAAACAGATCATATACTTCCCAGCTTCTCTGCTTTAAATACTTCAGTAGCTTCCCTTTATCCTTCGACCAGCCTCTGCCTCCCTCTTCAGCCTCATCTCCTCATTTTCATTCCAAGCCTTCCCTCTTCCTTCCCTCTTCCTGTTCCAGCCACACTGCCCATCTCTTTGCCTTTAAATACACCAGGTTCGTTTCTACCCCAGGTCTTTGCATTTACTATTTCTTTGCTAGGAGAGCTCATCTTTAGACTGTCACACTGCTGCCTCCTTCTTAGCCTTCAGGTTTTAACTCAGATGCCATCAAGTAGTCACCCCCAGGTGCCATCTACTGTATTACCATATTTTATCCTCTACATATCACTCTGCTCCTGAAATTGTATTTTTATTTGTTTACATATTTATAACCTATCTCTCCCTCACTTGGAATGCAACCACCTTAGACAGAGACTCAGATTGCCTTCTTTAGCATTGTATTTTTTGCATTAAACAGTGCCTGGTGCTTAGTAAACAATCAGTAAATATTTTTGGACTTAAACCAACTAATTTCAATCTGAAGGGAAAAGGAGGAAGACAGTATTTTTTTAACTCCACAAGCTCTAGTACCTTTTTATTAGTTTACCATCTAGAAGAAACCATCCAATTTTATTAGTTTCTTCTTAAGAGAATCAAAAGATTAATGTGGCTTTCTAGTGAAAAACTTGGCTGCAGGACAGAACTATCATCTATATTTATGCCACAAAAAAGCAGCTTTTTCAAATAATCAAGTCAGATCAAAGTATAAATTGTTAGTGTTATTTGCCAGGTACAACATTTGAATGATTGCATGTGTGTTGGTGTGTGCTTAACCTGCTGCAGATTATCTGCTATTTTAGGGTCCCTGATTGCTAAAAGTTGTTTACTTGATTTCTCTCATTTCAAGTGTGGCTGAAGAGGCAGTGCTGATGAGAGGCAAGATGGAAAAAGAGAGATAATGTTAATGATTTTTCAGGCACATCATGAAACAGTTACCAACAATCTTTAGGTATTTCTTGTACTTTCAAAAGTGAAAACTAAGCTCTCCTTGAAATGTGCTGAAAAATGAATAACTAATATACTGGAAAGTCTTGAACAGCTACACAAATCCTGAAGCGAGGACTTTAAAGCTGCTCTAGGTGACATTTTAGAAAAAAGGTGCAGGGAAATAATGCCTCACCTTGGTCAGAATAGAGGAGGCCAAATATACTTCTCCTTTCCTGGTATCATAGAGTCTGAAATGTCTACCATTAGAGCTTCGTTTTTTACCCCAGCATTCTCTTCTAAAATACATTCATTCCTGGAAATATGTTAGACTAACTCACGAAGATATTGAAACTAATTATATCCATGTTCCTTGCAGTGGGAGAAATGACCAGTAAGCGAGCCCTGGAAGAGAAAGGGAGAGATGTATTTGGGGAGACTAGAAACACCAGCTGTAGTTTCTCTGAACCTGGAATGGACCCGGTACAGTACAGCAGTTGTTGAATGACTTTGGACAATAATATTATGGGGCAAGTGATTAAGAATAAGTTTTGTGATGCGAATTACTTAATTTGAGAAAATGGATTAAAAAAACTCCCATGGGTTGCTATGCAATTTGAATTTTAATGGATTTTTTTTCCAGTTAGGGTCCCAACAGGAAACAGATGGCATACTTAAATTAGTATAATTTGAGGGTTTTTTTTTCAAAGAGATTATCAACAAGAAGGTTGGTGTGTTGTAATGGAAAACAAAGGGATAGTCTAGGAACTGGGTGTTAGAAGCAGCAGCAAGGGTGAGACTTTTAGGTCCTGAGGGAGAGAATATCAGAACCTGGAAGAGAAGTGTTGTTTGGAGCAGACCACCATGAGTGGAGCAATAGCTTTAGCAGAGCCAAGCAGAGGCAACCTCACTGGGAAAAACCCAAGGGTGTGAATACCTTGACCTCTTCTCCCTTCCTCTGGTCTTCTGCAAGGGCTCCCCACTGGCCAAACGCCACTGGATGAGAAAGGGAAAAGTAGTACATCCATAAAAGGTTAGCTTCCCTGGCAGAGAGAAATGTAGAAAAGAAGAGCTCTGGTATAATGATACTCCCATTCACTTGACAAGAAGTACTGAGGAAGAGCCTTCCCACTGCAAGCTTTCAGAGGAAAGCCATTTGGGGCTGGAAAGTACAGGATGTATCCTAACATCAGATTTGGGGTTTTGATTAATATCTTGGATTTAATATAATTTCTGCATCAAGACTGTGTTTCTAGCCCTGGCCAATGTGGCTAAGTTGTTGGACATCGCCCAGTAACTGAAAGGTTGCAGGTTCAATTTCTGGTCAGGACACATGCGTAGGTTGCAGGTTCATTCCTGGTCCGGGTGCAGCCTGTGTCACCCCCCCCCACCCCCGCCCCAGTCCCAGCACAGATCCCCAGTCTGGGTGCATATAAAGGCAACCAACCAATTCTTCTCTTGCATCAATGTTTTTCTCTCTCCCTCCCCTCTCTCTCTCCAAAAGCAGAGAAAAATGTCATCGAGTAAAGATAATAGACAAACAAAAAACAACAACAACCTGTGTTTCTAACTGAAATTGACAGTTAGTTGATGATGTCAAGGTAGCCAGGTAATTAAAAGTCCTGTCGGAATTTATATCCCAGAGCAGAGAAAGGTGAACTCACTCCCCTCAACACACACCCGACTTTGTATATGTGTAAAAGAACAGTGGGGACAAAAACAGATGAATAAGTTTGTGTTTTGATTAGATCAGAGAATTGTGCTTATTCAACTTACCACTTACATAATCTCGATCAACTTTCTTACTTTACAAGTAACAAAACTGAATTCCAGAGAGCTTAATTCACATGCCCCTTTTCAGCAAGCCACTTTACACACCAGTCCAAACTAGAGGTATGAATTGAGACATCTATAGGATATGTAGCTATAGGCTTACACATGGCGGGGAATTCAACAAGGTGACAGGTGTTGATTAGTAGCCATTATCCTTAGGTAGCACAGTAAATGGTGAGTGGGGAAGTCTCACTGGTCAGACCAGGTTTCCTTGGTACAGTGACTTGTAGCTCTGTGAGGTTTAGATCTTAGCTTTGTCAATCAGTAACTCAACTTCATTTATTCATCCAAGAATAACCAGGTCTTGATGAAGTCATGTATTTGCCAACCTCCCAACAGATTTACTGGTAAATCAAAATGCCTATTGAATCGCCCTCAGAAATGGTATTGTCAAAAAGACAAGCCTGGTGTCAGCCAGTCAACATTCTATAATGGAATTGTTTGGAGAAAGAACATAGACAAATCAAACATTCACTTTTATTCTCAAGAAAATAACTCAAAGTATAAATTCCATTGATAGTGGATCAAAGACCTAAAAATCACGTGTAAATGACAACATATACTATTAATATAGTGCTTTACTGACCATAGACCCTGCATTTTTACGAATTCCTGGGTAATTTTTTTTTATAATCGTCACCCAAGGATATGCTTTACTGATTTGAGGAAGAGGGGAAGGGAGAAAGACAGGGAGAGAGAGACATTGACGTAAGAGAGAAACATCAATCGGTTGCCTCCCATATGAGCCCCGACTAGAAATCGAACCCGCAACCTTTTCGTACACGTGACAATGCTCCAGCCAACTGAGCCACCTGGCCAGGGCTCCTGGGTACCTTGATGTGTACAATCTACAGTGTGGTAAAACCTTGGCATCATAAAACTTTGATTCACCAGAACTTAATTAGAACCCTTAATTTAAAAGAATTTCTTTTGATACATGTCCCAGTTACCAGTTTATTTCTTCTCAGCTCCAAACCCACCCTTCACTGCCTTGCTTTGTGACGCTAGAGCTGAATGCCATAAACATGTTTCCTTTGTAGCTGCAGTGATGCCCTGCCCATAAAGAGCATGGATGGCCCTGACTGGTGTAGCTCAGTGGATTGAGCCTGGGCTGGGAAACAGAGGGTCCCAGTTTGATTCCCAGTTGGGGCACATGCCTGGGTTGCGGGCAGGGTCCCCAGTGAGGGCCATGTGAGAGGCAACCATACATTGCTCTTTCTCTCTCTCTCTGTCTCCCTCCCTTCCCCTCTCTCTAAAATAAATAAATAAAATCTTTAGGAAAAAAAAAGAGCGTGGATGACCACCGCAGAAGGAAAGTATTTCTCCTCTTTGTTCTGACGTGCTTGTCCTCTGGCAAATCAAACAAAGTGCCTAAAAGAAACTGTTAAAAAAAAAAAGTACACAATGACACTTTGTCATGTCAGAAACATCCAAACCTGTGGGGAATTTTTGTCGTTTACTTGAGCCAACCTGATGACATGTGCTGGGGAGTAAGATCTCAAGTGCTTCAGAGAATAACAGTTTTGCAGCTTCTTTTATGTATTTGAAATTAAGGAGGGGACCTAACAAAGATAACATGGGGAAAAAGGTAGTAGAAAGCAAGATGGGGACTGGATTACAGGATAGTTAAGATTATTTGCTCTCTGGAGCGGGTTATGTCTTAGAAGCAGGGGAGGATCTGAAAGTGTGGTTCACATTAGAAGGAGGGGTCTGAAAAGAGGCATTTCAAAGATGCGTTAACCTAGATGCACAGAAAAGAAAATGGACAGGGCTTGCTTAAGGCAAAGATAAACCTTTTACTAAAAAGTTATGTGTGGAGTGTGATACCTACCAAGTAACGTGTGAGGTTAGTTTCTATAGAACACTTTTTTCATCCACAACTTGTTAAAGATGGTAAGGTAGGCTTTATTCAGGCCCTTGGTGATAGAATGACCACTGTAATGGGATTTCGCAGTGGGGGAGGGAGATTGGGCTCAACTCCGAAACAGCGGGCAAGTGGGGATTTATGGACAAGGAGCAGGGTGGGGGTCAGTGGATGGAAAATTACTAAGAGGAAACATCAGGGTAAGGCAGGTTCTGGCTAAAGAGACCTAACAGGATTCTTACTGAAGGTAGACTGGGGTGGTCAGACATCACATGAGGGATGGTGGAGGATGAGGAATCCAATCAGATAATGAGGGTTAGCAGATATTGAGGGTTGGGGGTGGGGAGGCGGTTTCTGGTTAAATTGACTTAGTAGCGTTCGTACTAAAGTGAATTTTCCAAGGAAGTATTGTACTACACAGATGGACCTAGGAGAAGATTCAGAAGACTGACTGAAGTTTGGTCAAACAAAGAATCACTGTCAAAACATTGACAAAGCATGCCCTGGCTGGTGTAGCTCAGTGGATTGAGTGCGGGCTGGGAACCAAAGGGTCCCGGTTCGATTCCCAGTCAGGGCACATGCCTAGGTTGCTGGCCAGGTCCCCAGTGAGGGCCATGTGAGAAGCAACCATACATTGCTGTTTCTCTCCCTCTCTTTCTCCCTCCCTTCCCCTCTCTCTAAAAATAAATAAATAAAATCTTTAAAAAAAATTGAGAAAGTATCAATAGCAGTTCTCAGAAGTGGAAACCCAAATGACTAAAAATGGTTGAAGAAAACTATATCACCCGTAAACAGAGAAATGCATAGTAAGACTATTTGGGATACCACCTCACACCCAGCACATATGAAAGCTGGACAATGATTTGGCAGTCTTAACAAAAATGTGGGGGAACAAGAACCCTCATGTGCTGCTGATGCGACTGATGCGACTATAATTAGATACAGTTATTCTAGAGAGGAAGTTGGCAGTGTTTGAGTGTGTGTGTGTACCCATGTGCTCACATGCAATCAGTGACTCGGGAATCCCTCTCCACACAGGTTCGTAAGAAGTGCGTGAAGATGTTAATCACATAGTTGTTCGTGGTGCAAGGGAGTTAGAAGCAATCTAGGTATTCATCACTAGAGGAATGGATATGTTAAAAGTATTGGACACATAATGTGGAACCTTATTCAACCATTCAAAGAAATGAGCTACATGTGCATAAAGAAACATGGAGAGAATTTAAAAGCAGCATTGTGTAAAAAAAGCAATAAACAGAATAAGAGTCATTGAACAACACAGAACTAAAACAGATACAGTCATAGAAAGGCATTATATAAAAAAACAACTTGGGCTTTGTGCACATCGAGACATGTGTTAAATACATTAGAGTGGCTGCAGATGCTGGAGATAAAGAAAGAAAATAATAAAATAAAACAAGAAAATAATAAAGTAAAATAAAATAAGAAAAAGCCTCATATGTGAGGAGGGTGATTAGCTCAAGTCTTTGCACTTGAAGTTCAAAGGAAAGGAAAAGAAAAGAAAGAACTAAATCTTATCTTTCTAGAAATTTTTTAATCCTTAAGTGAGATGCGATGCCTGCTTTTTAAGATAATGTAAACAGCTCTGTGTATAACTCAGCCATGTAGCCAGTTCTTCCTGGTCTCTGGGGACACTTGAGCAAAGCACATACCCATGAAAAGCCAGAGGGTAGAAATAAAATAGAGAGAGTGGAGGATACACCTGTAGACTGAACTCTATAAACCAAAGTCTCAATGAAGCTTTCTTAATGAAACTACAAGTGCAGGGTGAGACCAAGAATGGACATGCCGTGGTATCAGATCAGTGACCCTGGCTTGGTTATTTCCATCAAGCAAAAAGAAAAGTTATTTGAAATATTATCTAACTATGAAAAGCAGAATAGAGACAAACAGGCAGCTGCAAGACATCCGCAGAAACAATTTAGTTGGCAAAGGAGGATTATTTGTCATCATCAGGCAATATAAAATGCATCTACACACATGTGTGTGTACACATACATGTATGTATGCATATATATACATATATATACATATATATACACACAAACTTTTTTTTAAACTGATCATCTCAGGATTCTATTTGCTTGAAAATGCCTTCGATCAAATAGTAAACACAAATCTGGTTTGATTCCAAGACTCTTCCTTTTTAAGGCTGCCAGGTTGTCCTCTTGCAAGGCTGACTGACCAAGGCTGAATATTTGTGTTTCTCAGAAAGGCTTGTCACCCACCCCTGCAGCTGCAAACACCACCTGTGGGGTGAATCTGTGCCCTTTTCCAGCTCATTCTTTCTCGTCTCCAACTGCCTGCCTAGACAGATGATGGCTGGGAATTTGCCTGTCTTTTGTTTTTCATGAGCTTTAAAACTATAGCCACCTAACTGAAATCGCACCCCACAGTTAGCAGAAGCTGCATTTTAATGAAAGTCTGAGAGGTAGGGAGATGAGGGAGTAAGGACCAAACTCTTCATTCTTTGGTGTTATATTATCACTTGATCCTTCTTCTGAGTTATCTTTTGTAATAAAAAAAATCTTCTTATATAACCATTAAAGTGAATGATTCTATACACCGTATTCACTCAGGACACTAAGATATGTGAAAACATTTTGGGCTACGATTTTATTTGGCTATCATTTTATAGTGGACTCACCTATAGGTTTAACTAAAAGAATATCAAGATATCCTTCAGCAGCACAACAAATATTATTTACCTTATAAAGAAAATTAACTTTAAAATGTATACACACTGAAAAGAATATAACTTTTTAAAAGTATAAAAAGACACACTACTAAAGTAGAACTATCACAAAGTCTCCTAGAATTTTGTAGGGGAAAAGAACCGTACTTAGCACTTACTGACCAGTTCTCAACCTCTTTACTTTTTCCTGCCTCCATTCCATCACACTTCAGCATCACTCCTACATATGAGTCTCACCTGGGAATGGCAAACATGGTGTAGTTTGAAAAGATAATCCCTTTTCTTTCCTCATATTAAGTTTATTTCACTTTTAGAGATCATTTGGTGCTAATTGTTGATAAAAGTCATACAGGCTTAGCTCATTTGATTGCGCTTCACTTTATTACGCTTCAGAGATACTGCATTTTACAAATGGAAGGCAAGACCCTCCACCAGTGAAGGTTACCACTGGCTTTATTGCTACTTGCTTACACTTGCTTTATTACGGTGGTCTAGAAGCAAACCCACACATACCTCTGATTCTGCCTGTAGTGTGACTCATAGACTTTCCATTTCATCGACCAGACGGTGCTTCACTTTGAATTGGGTAACGTAAGATAGTTGTCTACAGGGCCATGAACGCAAAGCAACTGAGTCTCCATCTGCAGAGAACCAGTAAGTACCTGGACACTGTTTAGTTTCCTTTTTAACCTTATAATTAAATTCCATGTTTTTCTGCTATTGATTAACATTCAATTTAAAAGATTTTTTATTGGCTATTAGTATTAAAGTATTTGCTATATTATCAAAAGCCAAAAATATTATTAATAAATTAACAATTCTCACAATGCAGTATCTGGCTTTGATTTTTGAAATTTTATTACACATATTCATGTAGAAAAGTTACAGAATACAGCTGAACGAAAAGAGAAAACAATTTTTTATAATCTTACCACCTAAAGAAACAGCATTTTTCCATATGTACTTCTAGTCTTCATTTTCATCTTAAACAACAATATTTTACTTTAAAATTTTAACCCAAATAGACTTGTTTCTACAAAGGTGAGCTTCTGAGAAACCAACGTCCTTTGTGCTGACAGCAGATTTTGCTTTAGGGGGAAGGAAGTGGCTCACATCCTGGCTAACAGGGGCTCATTGTTACTCTGTTGGAATTGGCACAAAGCCTTCTTCAGTCAGAAAGACTATTATGTGACAGAGAATTCAAAACTTGGGCCTGTCTTAGGAGAAAGTGGCTTAAAAGACAGTGTGCGCTAGACATTTTCCATGTCCTCTCTCTAATTATTATTACCCAGTACAACCTGTGTTTGAATCCCAGCTGAACCTTACAAGCCAGGTAACCATGGATCAATTACGAAGCCCCTCTCTGCCACAGTTTTCTTGTCTGTTAAATTGTGACAATAATGGCACTAACCTTGCAGAGTTATTACGACAGAGTCCTTAGTGCCGGGCCTGTGGTAAGGTTTCAACAAATGTCGGCAGCCGTGCTGTTGTGGTCATGGATTGTCATGAGGATTACATGAAATACTCCATTTGAAACTCCCGCCACATGTAGGAATTATTATTACAATACTTAGTATTACAGGGAGGGTTTGTTCTTGCCCACCCACCTTTTCACTTGGCAGTGCTCCCTGGTGTTTTCCTCTAGCTCAATGCTGTTCAGTAGAACTTTCTGTGATCATAGATATGGGCAATAATCTGTGCTCTTCAATATGGTAAACACTAGCCATATTGAGCTCTTAAAGTGTGGCTAATACAACTAGGGATTTAATTCTTAGTTTTAATTTTGTTTAATTTTAATTGATTTAAATAGTCACAGCTAGTTCCTTGATTTCTGCCTGTTCTTACCTGTCTCATCACCCCAATTACCTTTATATGCGAAGCAAATCCATCTGTAGGGACTTTAGTAAATGGCTCCTTATTCACACTAAGTTTTTGAATAACACAATTTTCTACATAGTACCTTCTTGATAAATGATAAAATATAATCTTATCATTAAGAAAATAGAAACAAACTGGATATATTTCCAATGTCAAGTTTCTCTGCCAAGTCCGATTTTCCATGAAACACTTTGCAAATTTGAATGAAAAGAATTTAATAACTTTTCCAAAAAACAATTGGCAGTTTAGCTTAAAAGGCTGCTTCACAGATCTGAAATGAAAGAGGGTTACTTCTGCTATCAAACACCTTCCCTCACAACACACTACAGGGTAATTCTTGCTCTGTTCAAATTCTATGTTTTGGGGCAAATTCTGCTCATCCTGGTGAACTCTTGCTCAGAGCCCATTCTGAGCCTCAAGCTGACGTGCCTTCACCCACCACACTTGGTGTTGAGTCTGAGTTTCACCAGGCTTTCTGAGGGCAGCCACTGAGAAACTCCAAGCCAGTGGGGTTGGGTCCAGAAAGTGAGCCCGCACCCCCTTTTCCAGGCTCCAGAGTCCCTCTGTTATGAAGCCAATCTTGACTTCTGGCCCTAGATAAATCAACTGACAATTATATCAAAGAAAAGCTATAAAACCAAAACAAGTTTGCATTAGGTAAGCCTAGCTCTTCTCTCCCAAGGAAAGGCTGCCACCTGCTGTAATACATTAGCATTGGGCTTTTCCAAGGTCACTGAACAACCGCTTCCTCCATGCAAAATTAATGTATGCACAACCCCACCTGCCTTCACTGGTGTGTCAGGAATGTAAAGAGGAGCGCAAACTAGGATCATGCCTTTTAATTCCTTAATGTAGGGCAAAGAAACAAACTCATCCATATAAATGATGCCCAGGAGGAACTAGCATCACTGTCTCTGAATAAAAGGGTGTCCTTTTTCCATCACTCAGCAGTACTGTTTCTAAATGAGCTCATAGTAACCTTCATAAATTCTCTGCTAAGAGGCTTATCATTTCCTCGATTCTTCTAATTCTGTGAATCTTTATCTATTCTTCACAGCCCTGGTAAGACTTTGGTAGGTAAAAGGATAAGAGAAAAATACAACTTGATAGTTCTCAGGGGAGCACTCTGATTTTCTGCAAAAACTCCAAACTTCTGTTCCCATTTCTTCACTCTCCACCCCCACCCTGCTTGCATCTATCACCCACCAGCTGTTGTGCTCTACTTGCACACACACATAACTTTTAGTTGGTTTTGCTCCCCATTATCTTCCCAGCAAAAAGTGCTCACCACTCCCATTCCCTTTCCCTAAATTATGGCTTTATATCTGAGACATACAAAGAGTTGTTTAGGGGTTCCAATGTTGACTAAACTCAAATATAAACAAGCTGACATTTACAACAAAAAATCCAATAGCCAAAACATTGACAATATGAGAAAAATAGAGCCAGGCATCAATAACTTTTAAGCAAAAATAGCTGAAGGAATAGCTGGGTTCAGCTTTGTAGAGTCCATGGCATTGACACGGCTGATATACATGTAAAGGGTCTGGATAGGCATTGCCAACCTCTTCAGGAAACTTTTCCTCACTGTAAGTCACTGGCGAGCTTTAGATTGCCACCCGACATCTCCTGCCTGCATTTACAGGCTGAAAGAAGCAGATTTTGGAGGCAGGAAAGGACTGAAATATTTTTGTTGGTGTAAGAGAAGGCTTTTAAAAAGTTGCATCAATAGCAAAAGGAATGAACCCTTGTAGTATCCGATGTTTCCGCATATTTGTGTGTGTATGCTTTTTTGGAGTACGTTTTTTAAGGCAACATTTTATTTATTGTAATATTATAACAATACTAAATGTTTAAAATTCCACTTCCCTAGCTTTTATTTTATTTTAGCTTCGACAGTTTTTTTCAGCTGCATTCCTTTTACAAACAATTTTGTAATCTACATAATTTTTAATGTCTTGAATATTTATTTGAATTGCTATCTCAAAATTTACATAATTGTCCAAGTTACTAAGGATTTAGCTTCCAAATTTTTCATTTTAGTTAATTGTGAACTATCTTTGAGAAAATGTTGTTTTCCTTCTTCTAAATTAACTCACCATCCATTACAGTGAGGGGGCATGTAGTAAATGCTCAGTAAGTGTTTGTTGTACAAGCAAATTATTGATAATAAATTATCAAGAATGAAAATGTAAGGGTCAAAGATTAAAACAATTCTGGTATATACAAACTTAATTTTTTTTCTTGGAAAGGTAATTTTATTTACTTGCAGCACAAACTTAATGTCTCAATATAGCTTACTATACAACTTTCACCGGATAAGTGTTCAGCAGATCATTTCTATCAATACATCTTTTTAAATCTTGTTAATTAATGAAAAGTCAAAGTGCAAGTAGTACTTGAAATCAAAGGGCATAAATGGTCTGAATCAATATGGAAAGTGTGGACCACATTTTTAATTGTTCTTTTAAAGTCTATACTTGACTATAATGTAGTTTTTCATTTCTTGAGGTCCAATTTCTAACTCACAAGGCAGAACATGTAGTGGGATCATTTAACCTCCCGGATTAGAACACTTTAGGCAGTTTGGGGTTACTGACTTTAACCCAAAGCACTAAAGTTGGACAGAAATGGTCAGGGTGTCCAACCTTTTGGCATCTCTGGGCCACACTGAAAGAAGCGTTCTCTTGGGCCATACCTTAAACACACAAAAACTAACAAAAACTGATGAGCAAAAAAAAGATTTTAAGTAAATTTATGATTTGTGTTGGGTCATAGTCATAGACATCCTGGGCTGCATGTGGCCTGTGGGCTGAGGGCTGGACACCCTGTAAGGGTGAAGTATGGGCAAGAGAGGAAGGTCAAGAGGCCCTAGAACTGGGCTACTCAGACTGGAGTCTGCAGACCAGCTGCATCAGCATCACCTGGGAAGTTAAAAATAAATGCAGATGTCAGGAATGCAGAAGCCCAGACCTGAATCCAAATCTGTATTTTTAACAAGACATCCAGGTGATTCTTATGTACGTTAAGTTGGAGAAGCAGTGCTCTTGACAGTGAAAATTGCTGCTGCCAGTTGTCTATGGGCCTTTGCAGAAAAGAGAGCCTGCTGGGAATATTAGGACATAAATCTGAAGACAGCAAAGAGCCCACTGTTACTTTAATTTGGGTGGTTCTTTTGAAAACATTCTTGATAATACAGCCTGGTTTTTAAAGAAATGAAGTATTTTATGCGGAGATTTAAGTATAAGCTTATTCGGTGTCTCATAGCAACTCAGACTTTTTCTTTAAAAAAAAAATGTATTTTATTGATTAAGCTATTACAGTTGTCCCAGTGCCCCCCACCTGGTACCCCCATTCCTTCCAGAAATCCCCCGACTTAGTTCATGTCCATGGGTCATGCAGATAAGTTCTTTGGCTTCTCCATTTCCTATACAGTTCTTAATATCCCCCTGTCTATTTTGTACCTACCAATTTGTACTTCTTAATCCCTGCACCTTTTCCTCATTCTTCCTTTTCCCCCTCCCAACTGGTAACTCTCCAAATAATCTCTGTATCTATGATTCTGTTCCTGTTCTGCTTGTTTGCTTAGTTTGTTTTTTAGATTCAATTGTTGACAGTTGTGAATTTGTTGCCATTTTAGTGTTCATAGTTTTGATCTTCTTTTTCTTATATAACTCCCTTAAGTATTTCACATAATAATGGCTTGGTGATGATGAATTCCTTTAGTTTAACCTTGTCTGGGAAGCACTTTATCTGCCCTTCCATTCTAAATGATAGCTTTGCTGGATAGAGTAATCTAGGTTGTAGGTCCTTGCTTTTCACTACTCTGACTACTTCTTGCCAGTCCTTTCTTTTTTTTTTTTAATGAATTTTTTTAAAGATTTTATTTACTTATTTTTAGAGAGAGGGGAAGGGAGGGAGAAAGAGAGGGAGAAAGAGAGGGAGAGAAACAGCAATGTATGGTTGCCTCTCACATGGCCCTCACTGGGGACCTGGCCTGCAACCCAGGCATGTGCCCTGACTGGGAATCGAACCAGGACCCTTTGGTTCCCAGCCCGCGCTCAGTCCACTGAGCTACACCAGCCAGGGCCTTGTCAGTCCTTTCTAGACTATAAAGTTTCTTCTGAGAAATCAGCTGACAGTCTTATGGCAACTCCTTTGTAGGTAACTCTCTGCTTTTTCTCTTGCTGCTTGTAAGATTCTTTATCCTTTGGCATTTTAATTATGATGTGTCTTTTTATCTACCACACATGGTAGTGGGACTGCCCATTCTGTATCTCTGTGCCTCTGCGAACCTCTCCACCTCTCTATGCATCTCTGCACCTCTGCCTCTCCTACACGTCTGGATGAATGTGGCTTCTTAAATCCTTGGTTATTGGACTTCCGTACAGCTTGATTTTCTGAAGATTTTGGGTGATAGTTGTCTTACAGTCCAGTTGTAATTTTTGTTGTAGCTGTGTAAGGAGGTGAGGCATGTTTACCTACACCTCCATCTTGAGGAAGCCTAGACTTTTTCAAGTTTAGATTTTATTTAAATCATCCTAGCAGGCAAGGGACTGTCTGATTTCTAAAATCCTCTAGAGGTGATTTTTCAACAATTTTTGCTAAAACTCCTCTTGCCACCAATTAAAATAACTTGCTTGTCTATGAGATTTAAGTTCCTTAAAAGCAAGGAACTTGATTTACTTATATCAGAGATTGTCATAATTAGCCCTTCAATCAACTTGCATTAGAATCATCTATCCTGAGGTAACTATTTTTTTTTTAA
>PVJI01016907.1:0-36926 GCA_004026765.1 Micronycteris hirsuta
GACGGAACAGAGCACGTGATAAGGTACTCAACATCATTTATGCGGTAGTCATTAGAGAAATGCAAACGAAAGTCGCAATGGACACCTCAACCCAAAACTGGCAATACCAACTGCTGACAAGGCCTTGGAGGCAAGGGAATGTTCACACATTGCTTCTCACAACGCAGAATGGCACTGCTTCTCCAGAAAAACAATTTGGTAATTTCTTATGAAATTAAATACATGCTTACTTTGTGATACGTGAATTTCCCTCCTAGGTTTTTACCCAAGTGAAATGAAAACCAGTTCATTTTGTTCATAATGAACAAACTCTGGGAAATACCCAGGCGCTCTTTACCTGGTTGATGAGTAACCTGCCGCACATCAGCAAAGGGGGTACCACTGAGCCGTAGAGAGACAAGCCGCTGATGCACGCAGCCACGTGGGCGAACTTCAATGCTTCACGAGCTTCAAATGCTAGGCGAACCAATCTAGACTCAAAAGGCATTTGGAGAAGGCAAAACATAAGATCACAGCATGTATTTCAGAGACTTCGGGAATGGGGGAAAGAGTTGACCACCTCAGGGCATTCTTGGGTTCAGGGAACCGGTGTATATCTTGTTTGTGGTGGTGGTCACATGACTATAAAACCTACAGTACTCTCCAGTAAAAAGCTGGAATTTACTGTGTATGAATTACAACTCCGACCATGTGAGTTAGAAGAAAAAGAAGTCACACCATAGACTGTACTCAGTTGCCAAAAACAATGAAGATAATACTAAAAACAAAATGAAACTGTGTTCTGGCACTTAAAGCTGAGTGAGTGCCCGCAGCCAAGTTTCTTAACTTTTGTAAGTATCCATTTCCTCAGTAGCACCACCGTATAAAAATATGTTCTGAGAGTTAAATGACAGGACACGTGAAATAAAATTAGCTGGTTTATTGACCATTTACTCTGGGCCAGGCTTCAGATGTGCCTTTGTATTCATTATCTAAGTCCATTTCGAAATCTTAGGAGATAAGTTCTATTTTTAACATCCCGGGAACAGTGCCTGGTATTCGGGAAGTACTCCCTGAGTGTTGACTCTTATTACTCTTTACTGAGGATCTTTATGTCCACACACTGTGCTGGGCACTAAGAATAGCCAGAGGAAAAGCCTTGGAGTCCCTGCCCTCGGGCAGCTCACAATCTAATCGTGAAGCAAGTGAACAAGTGAAATGCAGTGTGAGAAGGGCGAGGCAAGTAGAGTCTGCGGGATACTTCTCTGCAAACATGGAAGAGAAGGGGACGCTAACCTAGGCGGCGGTGCTGGTAGATGGCGGTGCTGTCAGAAACCTTCCCAGGGGAGGTGGCATCTGATCGCGTCTCAAAGGACAGGTAGAAGCGTCAGCAGACGGTGATCCAGTAATGCGTGGAGTGATTGAAGACAGAAACACTCCAAACGACAACCCGAAGAAACAAACACCTCTTGCCCTGAAAAGGAAATCATCTGTGGAGATGAGTGGCAGAGGAAGGAGACACCAGTTGCCCCAGATCTCAAAACTGGGCTTAGCTACTGCAGAAGGGAAAGTACGTCAGCAGAGGCTGGGAAGGTGGATGGAGGCTCGTGCAAGCTGATATGACACCCTGATTTTGACATACTATCCTAATATCCAGATCTTTGGGGGAAAAACACATTCATATTCTCCTCTACACCCATTCCACTGTCTTAGATTCACCCTGAGAAAACTCCTCTTTAGCTCAAATTTAAAACATCTTTACTGCAGTTTTTATTCATGCTTATTTGCAAATGCCCGAGGTGGGTGGTTCAAAAATAACTTCAAGCTGTTAATTTTTCTACTCTTTGAGGTACAGCACATATTTTTCAATGCCCTGGGCCTCTCGGGGCATAGTATTTAAATACAACTGACACTCTTCTGAGTGCAAAATACTACTGCAAAACTATTCGAAAGATTTCTGGCAAAGAAGGGGACTAGCGGGTGGAAGTGAAAAAAATGCATTGAATGAAGTGGCTCTTTGTGTGTATAAACATACAAACCTGTGTGGAGACTCTTTGCCCTTCTGCTGTCCCCACAACCCCTCAACAGGTGGCAGAGCTCACTGACATTTGTAGAGCAGATGGGATGTCATTTTAATGTTGTCTTTAATTGACGAGGGCCTTGGGGGCTTGCATGCGCGGCTCCCTGCCTGCTTTAGGGTGGGCCATGGAATTACAACCTGCTACCTGCTCCTTCTGGCAGGGAAGTGAGGGCTGGAGTTGTGTAACTGGCTACAGCACATTGTGTTAACTCTTAATCAAAGGGCTTATTTTGCTGGTTTTATTTCCCCTGACTTGCCAATCCTTCCCTTTCCCTTCCATAGCTCTGAATTTTGGACAACTTGAACAAGGAAACCTTGTTCCTCTGAAAATTACCTTTACCATAAGCCATGTTTTCCTGTCTAAATTTTCATAAGCAATTCAGGTTGCATTAAATTTACAGTAGAAACAAGCTCGCTGCTTCCCAGCAATGGTCCAAAGAGGAAGTGGAAAGGACTGGAAAGCAGCTGAAACAGTCCTTGGAGCCTACCAGGTCTTCTGCTCAGAGAACAAAGAAAGAGCACAGAGTTGGAAGCCTGTCCCTGGACAGCCGTAGCTTTTGCAGTTCTCGTTTTCTAAGCCATATGGTGAGTAGATGCAGCCCTGCTTCCTCACGTGAACACACGCAGTGCTGAGCTACAGGGACACTCTTCCTCACTCGGCCTCCACGAGGACCCTGCACACTAATTCGAATACTTTTGTTTATACACAACAAAGCAGAAAACACTTTCCTGATCAGTTTAGGAATGGTCTTTTAAACTGTATTGGGTTCCCTTCAATCATTCAGCTTCTTGGAAGAAAACAAATCCCAATTATTAATCATATCCTATTAGATCAGACTTGAAAACAATTTATATGGTAATGAGGAATTTTACTGGGCCCGCTGAGTGTGTTATTTTGTGCCTGAGTCTAGGGGTTATTTCTAAGCCATTTATGGTCATTTCCGTCTAATCAATGGCATACGTTTTCATTTTAGGCCTTCAGACAAATTTGGGAAGTAGATTTCCTTCTGACCTTCTTCTCTCTTTTCCACTCAACGTCATTCCACTGTCCTTAGCTCAGGAGGAAGGACAAGAAAGAGAGGCTGGATTTGGAATACCTTCTTCTCTTCTCAGCCCCAAGTCTGTTAGTGACTTTTTTAAAAAGCAGTTAATTATCTGCAACCATTTAAGGGATTATATGGTCTACTATTTATTATTAGTATCAAACAGAGGTGAAATGAAAATCTTCATCACCACAATGATCATTTATGCAGGTAGATATGATATTAAGTGCTTTCCCACACAATGATAATAAAAGTAGCGATACACTTTTGTGGATCATTGACTCTGTGGCACTCATAGTGTCAGGCTCATTTATTCCTCTCACCAACACTGTGCCGTAGACATCACCATTAGCCACATGTCGTAACCGGAGAAAGTGAGGCTCAGAGGAAACGTGCTGCCTGAAGCCAAGGTCCATGTGCTCAGCCATTACCTTGGGTCCTGTGATGAACCCTTAAACAGACAATTTTGGTTTTTCTGATGCAGGTAACTCCACTGATTGACCATTTTATATATAAATTAAAACTATTTTAAATTTCAAGAATTTTCTTACCTTGGTTGTAGGAGCTTTCTTGGCCTGTCAAGCTCTCAGAAATAAGAACAGCCGCCACACCCTGGACATTTCTGCCTTCCAGAATCCTGGTGCTGTGGACCAGCAGATTCTTCCCTTCATAGCTCCGAGGACACAGTGATCCTTTTGTTCAGTGATTTCCTGGCACTTCAGTATTTTCAAACCAGAATCAAAACAGAGTCCTAACGTGACTTCTGCCTAACTTGATTTTAAACTTCCATTATTTTTCCAGGCAGATTAGTTAAAATATAATATTATTGGAGCCAGGTCACCATGCTTACTATTTAACAACAAATCTTACTCTTATCTAGGTTTTTCCAGTTGGAAGCAGCTTCCATGGTCTTCCCTCTGTTTCTCTCATTGTGAGATGGGAGGGGCTGAGTGGAAACCCACCAGAGTCTGGGGCGGAGGCAGTGTGGGGCAACGCAGACTCTTTATTTTTTCACTCACTGAATATGAAGGAAGCTGCCTTGTAGCTGTTTTCAGTCTAGACAGGATATGATGATAATAGCACAAATAGAAGTTCATGTGTTCCAGCCAGGGACAGACTCAGTGGGTACAGGGCGTAGATATGTCATGCTGTTATTAACACCGAGCAGCACATGGCCCCCTCGAGGGCATGGCGCCCAGATTAATTGGCTTGCCCAGAATGCATCTCTGATTAGGAAAAAGTTCTCAGGGAATGCTGGGCAGTGTGCATTTAGACTCTCAATTTTTCTTCTTATAGGCACTGAAAGTTAGACATTTAATAGACTAAGAGAGTGAGTGGTGTTTGACACCACTGATTTTATAAAGCATTTTGCTCGTGTTCCTTCTGAGGTTATACATATTTCTGGGAGGGACCAGCCCCCCTGTGCTGCATTGATTCTGGCGGTATTTACTGTCACTTTGCTGAGGTGCCCAAGCTCTGGAGCAGTCGGGGATAATACGATTGAGTTATGGGCAGAGGTGTGTATCTTGAGTGTTTGTATGTGTAAAAGATCAAAGTGAGGCTCTTTAAGTCACAGGAGCTCCTGAAATAAACCCCCCAAAGTTGCTGTGCTTAAAAATACTGCCACTTGTGCCCTGAGGAGTGGAACAGTGATCAGACATGGCACCTGGCTGACTGAACTCCCTTCTGAGTCAGCCAGGAAGAGAAGGAATCAGGCAAAATAGCCAACAGCACAGAGCAACGTTAAAAAATCGTGTCTCTCCATGGAAAAGCTTGAAATGAACGGTAAAGAAGGTAGATTCTGTATCCAAGAAAAATCAAGGGTGAAATTGCTTGAGCTGCTGACCAAAGGCTAATAATTCTCTTGGATGCAAGAAAGCAATTCCAGCGGTCTCCACAGAACCATGGTGTGCATAAGCCAAGGGTAAAATTCGGTCCGATAAAGAGCTCTTGTTCATCTGTGATGCCATGTTTATCGTCAAACCTGCAGAACTAGGAAAGTTAAACACTATGGGTGGATCAAAAGAGGTGGTTCCTGAATATTTGTTATTATTAAGGAGCTTCGAGGAAATACTGAGAAAACCTTTTTTAAATGTGACTCCCCAGAGCTGCCTGCTTGCTTTTATTGGATTCTAGACCCATTCAGGTTCCATTCCTTAAAAATTGGCCATAATGCATTCCTGTTCCTTTTTGGAAATACTACAATATGTAAACATTTCACAGCACATTCCATTGTTTAACAGTGAGGCATTCAAGAATTATCATAAGCAATGTAAAAGGTTATGCTTTCTGAGACAGGGTTTTGAGAAGAAAAAACTCTTTCTTTGTCTCTCAGCTTCAAGAACTCAATTCTACCAGTTCTTGCAGTTATGTACATAAAGAATCTGCATCTTTGAGTGAGTACCGGGAACCCCTGCCCAGGCCTCAAGCCAGAGACCTTGTGGTCTAAGGCACTAGTATCATGTGCTTCAGTCTCTGCCGCTCTCATTCATTGAGGCATTCATTCATTCATTCAACTTTTAGAGCACTTCTATGTCTGGCTGACATTGAATTTGGCTCCATGAAGACTTGAATATGGAGGTGGAAAAGTAGTGAACATATTTTGGAAGGTGATGAATAGGTAACATTATAAATAAAATATATAATATATGAGATAGTGTCTATACACAGTAAACACCCAATATACTTTAGCTATTAGCATTAAATGTGTTTATCATTAACAACATAGTAACAGCATAGAAAGTTTTTCATCCCTGGTTGGTATGGCTCAGTGGATTGAGTGCCAGCCTGAAAACCAAAGGGTCACTAGTTCGATTCCCAGTCAGGGCACATGTCTGGGTTGCAGGCCAGCTCCCCAGTGGCATGCAAGAGGCAGCCACACATTGATGTTTCTCCCCCTTTTGTTCCCCCTCCTTTCTCCTCTAAAAAGAAAATCTTAAAAAAAAAGTTTTTCGATGATAATTTAATTCAAAATCCCACCATCCTAATGCATCACCAGTTTTCATTTTGCATTTATTTCTGTATTTGTTCAAAAACTATTTTTTGAGCTTCTACTATGTTGCAAACACTGGCATAGAACATTTGCAAGTTCTCCTCTCACCATTGTGCAAGTGCGCTCCTAATTTCTGAGTTAAGTTTCTCATGCACAGGATATTTTTCCATGCAGTCACATGTTCTTTATGTTAACATTTTTTTAAAAAAATTTTGGGAGAGAGAGACGTCGGGGAAAGAGAGAGAAAGAGAGGGAGAGAAACATTGATGTGAGAGAGAAGCATTGATCAGTTGCCTCTTGTACTCGTCCTGACGGGGGACTGACCCCACAACCTAGGCATGTACCCTAACCAGGAATCGAACCTGTAATCTTTCTCTTTGTAGGATGACACTCAACCAAATGAGCCACACCAGACAAGGCTATGTTAACATTTCAATCAGTAGATATTTTTCTATCAATATCATCATTTATTTGACCATTTTTCTTGTGAAATATGAAGCTTCATTCCAAATTTTCAATATTATAAAAAATGCAGTAATAAACCTTTGAGGCGAAGGGATCAAGAAGCACAAATTGGTAGTTACAAGATGGTCATGGGTCCGTAAAGCACACCAGAGGGAATGCCATCAGCTATGTTGCAGCAATTACATATGTAATGACATCAACAATATTGTAATCACTGTGCATGGTGTCAGGTGGGTGCTAGACTTTCCTGGGGGATCAGCCCGTAAGTTATATGTCCAACCACTGTGCTGTACGCCTGAAACTAATACAAAATAATATTGAATGTAAGCGGTAATTGAAAAAAAAATTAAATAAACCTTTAAGCACAGAGCTTCTTACTTCTTTCTAATAATTTACTAGGGTAAATTCCCAGGATTCTTAATACTGAGTCAGAGGATATGAACATTTTTATGAATGAACATTTTACTAACTATCCCCTAGTTAGTAAATACTAGTAAAAATACTAATTTTTTTCTTTGTCTTTCCACTAATACTGGAAAGACAAAGAAAACAATGAGCATGGCCTTTGGGGAGGTGTGACCTGCACATGAGTGAAGTGTCCCAAATTTTGCACCCTCTCTAATGTGCCTGTGGCTTTTTATGTGCACTCTGTTATTGCAAACTGTGGAGTGACCTATGCAGCCCAGGGACTGTCCGTGGTACATGGTGCACTTCGAAAATAAAGTGAAGGTTAACCATCTGAGAAAGGAAGTTAGGAAGCACCGAGATGCAAAGTATGAGCTCCTCCGGAGGTTAAGACTAACCTGCTTAGCTTATAGAATACAAGATGCAGTGCGACTGAGCACCTAGCACTTCTTAAAATGGAGAGCTTCAGGTTTCTCCAACACATTTTTTTATGTCTTTGTGCCTTTGCTCCTGTTGCTTTCATAGCCTGAAGCCAGGTTAGCCCCCACATGGCTGGCTAATTTCAACTCCCCCCTCAAGGCTTAATAACTCAGATGGAGCCTCTTGCAGGAAGTCTCCCATGATGTTTCTAGGCTCCAAAGAGTCTCTAGTCTCGCTGTTCATGGAGGACTTGTGTATTCACTTCTCACACTGGGTTGAGAATATCTATGTCACTTGACTAAGCTCATCAAGATCAGGATCTGTGAGTTATTCTCAGTACAAATATTTAATAAATGTTTGTTGAACTGAAATATCTAAAATGTATGAATCAGGAGTTTGTGAAAAACTCTAAAATCCATTGAAGATGGTCTGGGTATAGCTTCAGGGAAATGTCACTAAAATGTAATTCCTACTTAGAATGCTTAAATCTGATATATCTTGTTGTATTATTGGGTAGGAAAAAAGTATTAACAGGAAAGAGGTAGTCTATTTGGCCTCAAGAGAAACAGTAATTTTTCAAAAATGCAACTTACCATCATCACCATCATCTCCTCTGGGATCTTATTCTAGTAGTATCCTCTTTTAAATTTTTCTTTCTCTTCTTTCTGCTTAACTAATAAGTTTGCTCAAGCACCCGGCTGGGTTGTTCAGTTGGTTGGAGCATTGTCCATCCTATGCACCAAAAGGTTGCAGGTTCGATCCTCAGTTGAAGTGCATATAAGAGGCAACAAATCAATTGATTTTTTTTCTCTCACACTGATGTTTCTTTCTCTCTCTCCTCTCTCTCTCTCCCCGTTGCTCCATCTCCAAAATCTATAAACATATCCTCAGGGGAGGATTAAAATAAATAAGTAAATACATAAATAAAAATACATTTGCTCAACACTTTTATATTCTCAAAAACTCTTCTTCAAACCTTGTGGTTCCCCTCTGGCTATCATCATTTTCATCCCATCATTCCTCAATCCCCTGCAATCTACCTTCTACCTCTCCTCCTGCCACTGAAATTGCATTGGCTAAATAAGATTACCAGTGGCATGCCCCCACCTCAGCCAAATGAGTATTCTGTTGATGCTTCTGTTGACTTTTCTATGGCGTCAGACACTGCTGATCACTCCCTTCTTCCTATAATTCTTTCCTCCTTTGACATAGTGCCATCCACTCTCACTCAGACATTGTGTCATTTCTCAAGCCCTGTCTTTCCCAGTTTTCCATTCCTACTTACCCCGTGGATTTTACTCCTTACTGTCCATCATCTTTCCAGGTCCAACACCTGTGTCTCTTTCAAAAATAAAGAAACCTGAGAAAAGGGAATTCTTGTGCACTGTTGATAAGAATGTAAATGGCACCACGGAAAACAATATGGAGGTTCCTCAAAATATTTGAGTGGGAGCTATCATATGACCCAGCAATCCCCTTGTGGGGTATACACCTAAAGAAAACAAAAACAGGATTTCAAAGATATAAATGCACTACCACGTTCCTTGTAGCACTATTCACAGTAGCCAAGACATAAAAGAACCTAAGTGTCTGTCGACAGACAATTGGATAAAAAAGATTATATATACACATATATACATAATTCAGTCATGAGGAAGAAGGGAATTCTGCCATTTTAGACAACATGGACGGACCTTGATAGCATTATACTACGTGCACTAAGTCAGACAGGAAAAGACCAATACTATACAACATCACTGATATGTGGGATCTGCAAAAGCCAAAGTCATAGAAACAGAGAGTCGCATGGCGGTTATCGAGCTCTAGGGATGGAGAAAATTGGAGATGTTGGCCAAGGGATAAAGCCGCCAATGATGAGATGAATGATTTCTGGGGATCTAATGTACAGCATGGTGACTGTAGTTAACGATATTGTATTATATCCTTGGAAGAGAATAAACCTTAGATTTCTCACCATAAAAAAGGAATTGTAATTATGTGATGTGATGGAGGCATTAGCTAATGCTCTGGTGGCAGCCGTTTAGCAATGAACGTATCAAGTGATTGCGCCGTACAGCTTAAACTCGCACAGTATTATATGTTAACTACATCTCAACAAAGCTGGGGGAAAGGAAGAGTATTTCAGGAAAAAGGAGTTGACAGAACAAAACAGAGAAACAGAAAATACAAAATATAAGGAATATGGAGGAAAGTAGATAAGAGCCTCCCAGAGTGGCTCTATGTTGGATCAGAACAGAAAATCAAGCTGGAAAAGCGGCGTGGGATCGAGCAGGAACTGATCGTGCGCCTGCTGAAGCGTCCCATGATTAATCTTTGTAACCACGCGCCTCGATGAATAGCGTGACTCTTAAAACCTGCCTTGTCTCCATCTCACCCTCCTCTAGACTCCACATTGCCATTAATTACAACATGAACCTAAATCGGACGGCTTAACACTTCCCTGCTTAAAACTTCCAGCAGTTCCAGATTGTTTATATCAAACATGTAATGGGCAAGACATAATCAAAATTTATCACACACCTGCATTTCTACTCTCCTTCCTTGATTGGAAGAGAAAGAGGTGGAGTGACAGCAAAGCATACCACTGAAAGGGACTTAAGTCATAAGCCCTACTCTTAGCTTGGCCTGCAGAGTTGTCCATTCATGTTACTGCTTTCTACGTGTAATGGCCTCTCCACCCTCCACACGAGGACTTAGCCCACTTGTTTAAATCCTCCAGGTTTTTCCTTCTGTCTTGAATGCTTTTTCTTTGACTTCCTTGACTTGTGTGGTTTTGAAATCATTAATAGGAGTCACCTCCTTTGTGAATTCTTCTCATTCTTCACCAGGTAGGCCATTCCCTCCTCTGAGCACCTCTTTGTTGTGTCTGTGTGATGACTAATTACTTTTCTAGCTCTTACTAACTAGATACTCCTGAAAACCAAGGATGTCTTTTGTCAATACCTAATGTGATGTCACATGGACAAAGCCAAAGAGGGGTAGGATCGAGGGTGGGAGGTGGAGATGGCTGGAATGGGGGGGAGGGGGGAGGAAAAATGGAGATAACTATACTTTAACAACAATAAAAAAAAAGAGATTAAAAAAATACCTTATGTGATATCAGACACATTCCGGCAGTCAATATTCGTTGCATAATAAATGAATGAATGAATACAAAACATTTCTCTGCTTTCAGCCAGTAGGAGAAACACTAGACAAAATCATGGCTTATTCTCAAAGAATAGAAAAAGTAGTATAAATTGAGTGGCTTATTTAGAAGAATTATACACTAAACATTTTATGGCACTTTAAGCTTTAAAAGGTTATTTTTCCTGTGTTGGCTAAACAACCTCCCATTTGTTTGTTTGTTTTTTTTTTAAGTTTTATCCTTTTAATGTAGTGAGTAAACGTCTTTCTCTCTTTCTTAATACAAAAGCAAATCTGGCACCGCCAAAAATGAATCATCATGAATTAAGATTAGTTGGTCTAGATTAAAGCAGATTTATTTATAGCTTTACCAGTGAATGGTTAATTTGTCTCTTTGCTACCATTTAGCTTCAGCCTCTTAATTTTGGCTTTCAGTAACTATTACAGAAAGAAATATTTGTTTAACTATTTTTATTTGTTGATCACTAAAGAGTAGCTCTTTTTTTTTTTTTGGAGAATTCTTATTATCTATGCTACTTGGAAGGATTCTTCAACATATGAAGATTGGTATTTTTCAACTTTTTTCTTTCATGTGTGTTCTATTTAGACCAGGAAATTGATATTTCAGCCCAGAAGACTTAGGCCAGATGTTCGTCCACTGGCTGAAAGATGGATTTCCTGCCCCCACAGGTGACCTCTGGAAGCAAAATAGGCTTTTTCTTAATGGAGCGACTGTCCCAATGACCTCATTTCTAGAACAAGGATCCTTTGTGAAGTGTCTCGTTGCTATTGAAATCAACATCATCTGATTTTTGAGGACATTCATTAGATAAAGAATAGCTAGCACCTAGTTGTTTCATTTATAAGGCAAAGAAAAAAATTATGACTAGACAATCCATTTTTTTGTTCTTTGAAATATGTTTGTGTTCATGGAGAGGGAAATGGTGCAGAAAATCTGGTGTCTGCTTTCCCATATTTATATTTCTTTTCAATTTCAAACCTCATTCAGGTCAGTACTACCCACAGGAGCATGCTATGTGCTTCCCTAAACAGGGCATTGTTTCACCAAGCTTGACCAAGGCACTATTTAAAGAAGTAGCCATGACCCCAACGTCCTGTCACTCAAACTTTTAGCTCCCTGTGTGAGAAGCTCATTGAGACATTCACATGGTGCCATCTCTTTTGATGAGGTCTTCACCAAGTGCACTTATTTATATCTTCAATTGTGTGAGGCGGCACAGAGAAACTGAGATAACTGAGCCTTTGTGTGTGTGTGCTGCGCCGTGCATGCGCGTTGTGTGTGCGCACACACCCATGCCTCTGTGCGTGTCACAGGAAATGCAATTTGAAAGAAAGTACCCAAGAGAGGAAAATGGCCTTGAGTGGCTGGAGAGGGACTGACTGTAACACTTACTATACATGGATAGAAGGCGATTTAGCTTGCGTGAGAAGAAAAATAAATGTTTCTGGGATTCTAAAAGGATAGAATTTTATAGCTGAGGGGAAAGTGAATGAGTTTTGTTTTTTTTTCCTTCCAGGAACAGGAATGAGTATCTCTGTTTAGTAGCTGGCAGAAATTTTAGTAGTATAAAAATCTTGTTCATTGTGGTCCAAAAGGTTTGCTCCTCTGTGAATGATGTAGAGCAGAATCAAGGACAGCCATGTACAAGGTTAAATGGGGCTGGCAGTACATTCAGACTCATGGTCTTCCTCAACTGATTTATATAGTAAATATAGGACTCTTTAAAATGAGCAGAGAAAGGATATCACACTTGCCTTTGTTTTAATGAGTTTACACATACTTTCCTCAGAATGTTATACTAAGATCAATACTCTGCTTTTTAAATAGTTATATGCAAATGTCATTAACATAAATTATTTGGCGGGTTGTTGTTCAGCTAAAGTATTCCAGATAATACTTCATGTCTGGATAAGATGATAAGAATCTTCTATGGTTACCTGGATTTATGTTAAGTGAGACGCTTTCATTCTATGTACGTAATATTATGGCACCTCAAAGAAGCAGAGCAATAGTTTTAACTGGAGCTTTTAAGTATAATGAAAAAAATATTTTTCACAAGCATGTTTAAGCAATAGAAACAGCCAAGTAGGGTAAAATTTATAAACTAGACAAGATTGATGAAGCAGTTTGGTTGGCGGATGATACCTCCCAGATGTGTTTTTAAGACTTTGTTTTGCATAATTTGGAAACATGTAATATAATCTCTGATCTCTCATTAACACATTCCTTTTTTTTTTTCTTATACTCACTTGAAACCAAAAAGGTAAATAGCAGGGAGCAAGATTCCAAAGATGGCTCCCTCTCCCTGCTTCCTTTATTTCTCTCCCTAAGTTTCAGGTTGCTCTCGCACAACCTGACGGCTCTCCACAGGAGACACTGCTCCTCTCATTCAGAAGCAATCCGAGGGTGAGTTCAAGTCTTTTGGTTCTTTACCTTAAACTCTGTGACTTCAACGCTGGCGGCCCACCCAGAATTTTTTGCTTCTCGTCTATAATGTGGATTACTGAATAGTTTAAAATCCTCACATTTCAGAATTACGAGTGGCTTTAGAAATTAGCTAGTCTGATCCTGCTATACAAAATGAAGTATCATTCAAGGTTGTGAGGGCCTGCTGGAATAATTCAGAAAGAACCTCGGTGTCTACATAGCGACAATCTAAATGGCTAAAACCTAACTGGCTCAGCTAATAAAATTCTTATCAGAGTGAAGGAGAGATTTCAGAGAAAAGTATTTATAACCTTGAGGCCTCATTTTGCTTACTTACCTTCTCTTCCTGGCTTATTCATGCTGTCTTCACTTTGTTTTAATTTCTCTTAGCTCTTTTCTAATTTCTTATCCTTGAATTTTCTAAATTCTCCTTGAAGAAAAGAAGAAGAGGCTTTTAAATAGGTGATGCTTTCGCATAGGGTTGGCTCACCTTTAGGCCATTTGTGAAAAAATTTTCTTTGGGATCGTCTAGGGAAAAAATATTTCAGCCTTTCAGTGTCTCCGTGAAGCGAGTTCTCCAAGGCGTTGTAGAATGCTGCATCGGGATGCCAGGGAAGGCTGCTGATGGCTGGCGCCCGTTCAGCGGCAGATCTATTTCCATTGCTCAATTTCAGAAGGCAGTATGGTAAAAAAATAAACTGAATTATTCATAATCGTTCAGATTTAATCTCTGCTTAATCTCACATTTTCTCTGCAGGAAATGTGTTGTCTTAAAAAAACACACACACAAGTATTTAAATGAAGCTGTTTTCTCAAAACGTGAGCTATTCTCTGCTCGCTTCAGCGGCACATACACTAAAACTGGACCAATACAGAGATTAGCGTGGCCCCTGCACAAGCGTGACAGGCGAATTCATAGCGTGTTCCATATTTTTCAATAAATAAAATCTTTTAAAAAGTCATGAGCTATTCATATGGCTACTACATTTTCATTCCACCCAAGTCATTCGTGTGCTAAGTAACCACGAGGTGATGATCTGAGAAATGCGCCAGGAGGTGACTGAGTGGTGCAGACACCACGGAGTGCGCTCACACAGACCGAGGTGGCACGGCCTGACTGCACACGCACGCCCAGGCTTCACGAGCCTCTTGCCCCTAGGACACAACCTGCACGTCACCATTCAGAACCGCATGGGGCTCAGTGACGCCCAAGAGAGAATATCGCAATCAAGACACGCAGCGCCGTGAGGTTCGTGTTGCTGCTGCCAGCATAACACGGCAAACGACGTTTGTATAAGTAGAATAAAATAATAATAAAAAATATAGTGTAGTATAAACAAACGAGTAGCGTAGTTGTTTGTTATCATTATCACTTATGTACTGTACACAATAGCACGTGTTATAATTTCACACGATGGGCAGTGAAGTAGGTATATTTCCACCAGCATCACCACAAACTCAGACAAGTGAGTCATGCATTACCATGTTATGTAACGTAGATGTTACAATGTCACTGGGCAAAAGGAATCTTTCAGCTGTTATGATCTTACAGGACCACGGCTGTCTGTGTGGTCCATTGCTGACTGAAACATCACTATTACACAGCACATGAGTGGATTTAATTGTCTGCCCTTTAAAACTAAGTTTTTCTTGTCAATGTAAGAAACATCCAAACTGGTAAGAATGTTTATGAATTTATCTGAGCCAGACTGACGACAACTGCCAGGAAATAAAACCTCAAGGAGCTGAGATATACGCTCTGGAGAACGGCAGTTTTGCACCTTATTTTCCACATTACAATCAAAAGAGGAGGCATAACGGGGTTACATGACGGGGTTACATAACGGGGTGATTAGGGAGGCAGGAGGAAGCAGAGCAGAAGTAGGGGAGAAGGAGGCAACCTCTGGGATTGGAAAAACAGTCAAGTGCTAGACACATCTTTTACCCAGATGGATACAGGACAGCAAGGGTCAACAATCAACATGAAAACAACGACAATGAGGGGGTTTGTGGTCTCTGCCTGGTGCGGTGCCTGTGCTTTGACGGTGTGGAAAAGGAAATTTGACATTTTAAAGGCATATTATCCTAGATGCAAGAAGACAGCGGAGAGTCTCAGTGAAGGTAAAGACTGACCTTTGTAAGGGAAAAATACCAGCCTAGGATATGACTCCCCGCCATAACCTGCTTTTGGTTAGCCAGTTTTTAGTTTCAGACCATCCTCTGCGGTTACTGTCGGACTCTGAGTTTGTAAGGCTGCCGCCCAGGCCTCCCCTGAACTCGTCAGGTTTAGCGTGTACCCCCTTTTCTTCTGCACTCTGAACATCTGATTTTGCAATCTCCATCCACTTGTCTCGAGGCAGTTTCTTTTATTAATTAATTTTTAAAAGCAGTCTACTCATATCATTTTTCAATATATTTTAAAACTTAACATTTCCTCAAGAATGTGTTCCTTTTCCGTATTTTGACAGTCTCACAGTTCCCAAGGGCTCTCAAATTTGAGCAGATATCACAGTTCCCTGAGGGACTTGTTGAAATACAGAACAGTAGTTCCATCCCCAGCATGTGTGACTCCGTCGTGGTTTTTTGGGGTGTGTGTGTGTGGAAATATGCATTTTAACAAGTTTTTAGGTGATGCTGATGCTTCTGTTCTCAAGCCCACACTTGAGAAGCACTGACCTAGGTAAAATACTGGAAAAGATGGAGACGGTGTGGACTGAGGCAGGGGCAGTGTAGATGGAGAGAAGTGGATGGATTTAACATCTATTTGGGTAGTCAAATCAATAGGGCTTATCCACGGTTTCCATGGCGAGGGAGGAGAAGGAATCGAGCATGTCTCCATGGTTGGTAGCTTGAACAAATGCATGGATATAACAGAAGACTCCCGAAATGGGAAATGAGCAGGGTGGGAGGGTTGGATCATAGTGAAAAGTCATAAATTCTATTTAAAGTTCAAGTAAACTAATTTTAAACTGTCAAACACAGTGCTGGACATAGTGTAGATTTTCAATAAATAATAGATATTGATATTGCTGTTATTGCTACCTTTACAATTAAAACTGAATAATCCTAATGACCCCACACTGCTACAGATAACATCCTAAATTTATCACTTAGCAGCCACATTCCAGAGCTAGGAATGTGTAATTCACGATATTTAGATATGGAGAAGGTAATTTTATAGATGTTACCTTGTGGTATGAGTGAGTGAAAGAAGGAAGACCAAGTGAAGGAAAAGGGGAATAGAGGGTAATTCATAGAGAATTATCATTTGCCTCATCACAGGCAACCTCACAACAATCATACTAAGTGGGTGGAATTATTCCATCACACAGATTAGATGAGTAACTTGCCCAGTAGATCACTTGCTCTTTCACTCAAGTCTTACAGAAACTTGAGTAAAAATTTAAACCAGCTCTTCCTTGACCCCCTTGTCTTTGTGCTTCCTACTACCAAACTCCACCTCGACTGCCAAGCAACAGACTTGTTATCTTGCTTATGTCAGAATGACGACCTAAACAGGTTGCTGGCAGCACTCTGCAATGACTAGATTAGTGGCTTTTAATCTTTTGTACTCTTTTTTTAAATTTTTTTATTTTTTAAAAGATTTTATTTATTTATTTTCAGACAGAGGAGAAGGGAGGGAGAAAGAGCAATGTGTGGTTGCCTCTCACATGGCCCTCACCAGGGACCTGGCCCGCAACCCAGGCATGTGCCCCAACTGGGAATCGAACCGGGACCGCTTGGTTCCCAGCCCACGCTCAATCCACTGAGCCACACCAGCCAGGCCCAATCTTTTGTACTCTTGATTCGAAGTAAGGACCACTTCTTACAAAGCAAGCCAGAATTTACATTTATATGTACATGTGTAACTGCATGTATGTGTTGCACATACATGTAACAATATGACTGAGACTTACTTTTAAGAAATAACACATTGAGACAGGTGCATTATCAATATTTACTCTTAAGGATAATGATTGCATTCTGATAGCTTTCTTTTCATTCATTGTAACAAATGTTCATTGGGACCCACAGGGGCCCTTCCCCACCCTATGATAAAAGTTTTTTGTTGCCCTGGCTGGTGTAGCTCAGTGGATTGAGCGCGGGCTGGGAACCAAGCGGTCCCAGTTCGATTCCCAGTCGGGGCACATGCCTGGGTTGTGGGCCAGGTCCCCGTGAGGGCCGTGTGAGAGACAACCATACATTGCTGTTTCTCTCCCTCTCTTTCTCCCTCCCTTCCCCTCTCTCTAAAAATAAATAAAACATTTAAAAAAAAAAGATTTTGTAAGTGGTACCCTATTCCAGAGTAAGTGGGACTCTTAAATAGTATGATGATGATTGTGATGTTGATGATTATTCTTTCATATTTTGTGGAAAAAAAAAAACCCTGAAGGAATTTTTGGAAATAAAGATTGGCATTAGCTCAAGAAGAAAAGACTAAAATGTGGGAGAAGTAATCACATTTCATTTTGAGGGGTTGCATTATGAAGTTGATGAGTAAAGAAGTTCAGTCTCATTTTTTAAATGGCCAACAAAACTATTCATGTTCCAGAAATAAAAAAGTGACTACTCAAAATTTCATGTTGATGTACAGGGAGCAAAATTATTGTTATTAAGCTCTTCCCGAAACTGGCCAGAGGTGACCTCTGAACAAGGTTCGCTAGTCACTTGAGCCAGAAAACCCCTCAAAATCATGTAAATTGAGAAATTTAAACCTTCGTGTTCACTTTAAGAGCACTCGTGAAACTGCCTAGGCCATCAAAGGTATGCATATCCAAAAAGCCACTAAGTATCTGAAGGATGTCACTTTGCAGAAGGAACGTGTTCCATTCCATCGTGACAATGGTAGAGTTCGTAGGTGTGCCCAGGCCAATCAGTGCAGTTGGTGGCCCAAAAAGAGTGCTGAATTTTTGCTGCACATGCTTAAAAATGCCGAGAGTAATGCTGAGCTTAAGGGTTTAGAGGTCCGTTCTCTGGTCATTGAGCACATCCAGATGAACGAAGCTCCCAAGATGTGCGGTAGAAGTTAACAGACCTCATGGGTGGATGCACCCACACATCAGCCCTCCCTGCCATGCCGAGATGATCCTACACCAGGAGAGGATGCACAGAAGAAAAAGATACCCGAGAACAAACCAAAGAAACAAAAACTTAGGCCTCAGAAGTAAATTCAGCTTAAAGTAAATGCTGATAAAAGTAAAAAAAAAAAATTACTCTTCACAACATTTCCCCCACCCTGTCCCTCGAATATTACTATCTCATTTTTCTACCCATTTATTAGGGAGCACCAGGAAAAGCAGCTTCAATATCTGAGGTAGATTGATTTATTCTATAAGTGCCAAAATGCTGGCTAAGGTTTAAGTGTATCGATATGTATGCATGTGTTGCTGTTAAAAGGTACCTATCTTTAGATGATCCTGAAATATAATATCACCTCTGAGGAGGTGGGTGGTTGTCAGTGGTGTCTTGCCTCGCCTAGGATTGGGAAGCTGCACCCCTCATCCTACAAAGGTTAAGTGCTTCCCCCCGCCCCCCACCTCAACTGATGAGTTAAGAGAAAGACTTCTGATTTGTACAAGAGGAGAGTCAGCCCTCCCCTACCCAGCCCCCACGCCCCTGTTTGCTGACTCTGGCCCAGTCACTTATAAGAAAGTATGTATTTATGCAGAGAACAAGCTGCCCATTGGTAGAAGCAGTACAGTTCTTTTTTTTTTTTTTAAGTGTTTTATTTATTTATTTATAGAGAGAGGGGTAAGGGAAGAAGAAAGAGAGAGAAAGAAACATTAATGTGTGGTGCCTCTCACACTCCCCACACTGGAGACCTCGCCCACAACCCAGGCATCTGCCCTGACTGGGAATTGAACCCACAACCCTTTGGTTCACAATCCAGCACTTACTCCACTGAGCCACACAAGCCAGGGCCGTAGTTTCTTGAATTTAATAAGGTACCAAAAGGCTGACACTGTACACTGAAATTCTTGAATATACTAGTAGAATCAACTCTAAAAGGGTATTTTTACCAGTTTCCAACATTTACTAATTTTCATGTCTTTATAGATGTATTAATAATAGTAAGCCTACCTCTGCTTTAACTGCATTTATTTGGATTACAAGCATGTTGGATATCAGCACCAGGAAGTACCAGGTCTGGTCATATTCATTCAGCTCCCAGTGCACTTTCTACATCAACACAAAGCCTCCTTATTATCAAGGGAAACCTTTCTTATTTCTTTTCTTTCTTTGCATAAGTACTGTCCTCAAGGATTATGCTTATACATGTAATAACTTTCAAAAAAGTTTTTAAAATTTAACTTTTCTGTAAGGGCAATTCATCCATTTGCGATGATAGTTATCCCAGTAATTAATGCTTCAGTAAGGGGATTGCAGGACATGCTCCTAATCCCTTCTCTCTTTTTTTGTGGGCTCGAAAGAAAAAAGCAACGCCAGGAGGGGCCTCTGGAACAAGCAAGGGCTCTCTCTCCTTGGGGCACCTCACCTACTTTTTTCCTTTTTTGTGCCACTCAGTCCTTTCACAGAAGGGCAGGTTCCTAGTGGCTTCTGAACTGTTTCACAAAGTGATCAATCACCAAATCAAAGGTGACGTGCATTGTCAAGTCCCAGGGAAAATTCCCTGAGTGTTTTTAAAGAAAGAATCACAAAAGGGATAATACCTCCTCAGGGCTATTTCCCTCATAAAATAAATCTGCCATGGATCTCATCCTTGGAAAAACACACTCAGGGCCCCAGTGTGGATTGGCTAAATGGCTACAGCCCTAACACTGAGTTTTGAAAATGGGCCTTCCCTATGTCCTTGCTGTAAAGGAACCATGAAAACCCAAAGGACATTGCTCCTAATTAGCTGAAGACCCTAGCAGTGCGTGGCATTGTGGGCGCCCAGGGACCAAAATGTCCCGATTCTTAATGAAAATAATACAAACAATGGCTCGTGCCCAAGCTTTCACACTTGTTTTTCAACCAAGTCTTGGCCAGCAGAGGCGGAGTTGTAATTCCTTAGGTCGCCTGAGTTCCCGAGGGGTGAGGTGTGGATTGTGACTGATTGCTTGTGAACTCTTTCGGCAGGAGTAGCTTAAAGATGAGCTTTTGAAGTTTCTGGGACCAAGATGTTTCGGTGAATGGCGAGATCGGAAACTTGTGCAGGCGGGAGACTGCAGCGCGGCTGCTCTTTCAACAGGCGATTTGTTCTCCTGTCTGTGGCTCATTTCCATGCAAAGAGCCTGACATCAGAGCACCTTTTGTTGCTAAACGCTTTCTGTAGCTTGGAGGGGAGAGAGTCATGTGGAGCTGGAAGAGCTCATTTTGAAGAGAGGGGTCCCGGGGAGTTCCTTGCAAGCTCCAGGGGCACCACGGTCACCCCTGCGGGGCCCTGCCCAGACTTGCTGGCAGAAGCGAGTCGCGTGGCTTAGTGAGTCGGTCCCCGTCACAGGAAGAAACGCCTTCGCGGAGGATTTAATTGCTTCTGGGCTGTCAGGAATCCCCGCCGTAAAACTCAGTGGTGCGAACTTTGCCTCCAGCTACCCTGTGGCCGAGCGCAGCCGGGGTGGGAAAGTTCCTGGAGTTGTCAGTCGCGCACCCCGCCGCCACCTAGAGCCGAGGTGCGGGAGCCTGCGAGGGGCCCCCCGCGGGTTTGCTGGGGGATGCAGCGCGGGGGCACGGCTCAGTGACGCGGCGGGCGGGGACCTGGCGCAGGGGCCCGGCCGCGCGCCTGCGAGGGGCGTGAGTGCCCCAGGGACTGGGACGCGCCGCTCGCGTGCGGGACGCGGTCATGGAGGATGCGGGAGCTGCCGCCCCGGGCCCCGAGCCCGAGCCGGAGCCGGAGCCTGAGCCGGAGACGGAGACCGAGGCGGAGCCCGAGACGGACGCCAGCATGTCCAAGACGTTCTCCCGGCTCTGGACCGATGTGATGGGCATCCTGGTGAGTTCCCCGGAGCAGGGGAGACTCGGGAAGGGACGGTTGCGGGCCCGCGGGGTAGGACAGCCCCTCGGCGACCCCGCGCTCCCTGCGCGCGCGCCGACTTGGCCAACCCGGTCCCTGGAGTCGTCCTTCTTTGGCCCCAGTTCTTAGGGGGTTAAATGTACACGGTATAGGATTTCAACCCTAATTAAAAAATAACTAGCCACAGATCACATCAAAGATTTTTTTTTTTTTTAAAAAACAATCGGGTGGTAGTCAACAGTTTAATCTGGGACACCTGCTGAGAAGTTGGTGTGGAAAAGGCTGGAAAGGGTCCTTCAAAGAGTAAATGTAAATAAATAGTGTTTGGCCGGTGCACTGGCACAGCTGGGGTTGGGAAGAGACTGAGGTTGACTGATGTTCATCTCTTCACCACTTGTTGTCTGACCGGGAGAGAAAAACCGCCGTAGCCTTACTCAGCACCGCCGAAAAGTTTACTTAGTCTGTTTGCAGTTTTTCAACTTGCAGAATTACAGGGTATTTGTTGTTACATGTTTGGACTAAAAACAGAGGGGCTTATTCTGCTAAATGTCTTCTCATGTATTTTGAAATGTCCAGTAACGTTTTCATACCCGCCCATAGATTTGGCATAATTTCTGAAAAATAGTTCTGCACAGGGAATGAAGCTTTAGCTGCTGAAGGTTCGATGCCTTGAGGGTGTTTGATTTACTTTGATGGAGCTGTGGGGAGGCAGGCCCACGAATCAGCTGAGGGGACTGTTAGCGTCAGACATCTTAATCCTCCGGTAAAAAGTCCATTTTTGCTTGAAGATTTGGAGTTGGCAGTTGTATAGATCAGCGAAAAAGGCTCAGGATATACTTTGGGGTCTTTGGTTTTTCAAGTGGATGGAGTAGTTTTCAGAAAGAAACTTTCTTTTGGGGACGATGAACAATGTATTGTTTTTAGCATAGTAATTAGGCTCTTAGGCTTTGCAGCGAGCTAGCCTGGTCAAATCCCAACTCCCACTGACTGATTATATGACCAAGATATCCATGCCCTGTGATCTTCAGCTTCATCACCTGAGAAGTGAGGCAGAACAGCCTTGCTTTTTAGGTTTGCCCAGATTTAGCTAACCTGTTGTATATGTAGTACTCAGTACACTGCCTGGCATGCAGTAGGTGCTCAGTGAAGGATAGCTCTCTATTTTTTCTTTTTTCTTCAAATGGTCTCATGTCTGATACTTGCTAGCTGAAGTCCCGGTTACTCCATTTTCAGGGGTCCATTGGTATTTATGATTCATGGTTTAGAGAACCAGGGAAGGCCTGTCAAAGATTTCGGTTTGCTCTTTTCACTCTCTGATATTTTAAAAATGTTTGTACTTTTAAATTTCAAACGTCCCGTCTTTGCATTTTCTGAACACTACTACTGAGTAGAGAGAGTCCTTCTGTGAAATTCCAGAAAATCCAATGAACATTTTAAAGTTGTGGTGGCATATTGTTTCTTAAGTTTGTCAAGCAGGAAGAAAGCTTATCTTATTTCTTGCTTCGATCTCATTGAACATTTTCAGCCACTGAGACAGTGGGTTTGATAACATCACATTGCAGCCTTACTAGGGTGAAGGCTGGGGAAAGGAGAGTCGGAGGAGCTCACTTAAATGAAAATGTGGGCTCAGGGTTGTTTGGAGGGCAAGGCTGGCAGGTGCACTTCCTGAAAATTTGCTCTCCTTTCCCTGGCAGATTCTGGCACTGTTGGGTCAATGGCAGCAGAGTGTTCTTTGGCTGAGTTACCAGATGGGGTGGGGCTCGAGGAACTCAGACCTGCTACTTAAAGGGCAGATACAGAGAAAAGAAAATATGTACTTTTAAATTTATTGATTGATTTTAGAGAGAGCAGGGTGGGGGGTTGGGGGCGGGGAGAGAAACATCAATCTGTTATTCCACTTAGTTACGCAGTCATTGGTTGCTTCTTGTATGTGCCCTGACTGGAGATCGAACCCACAACCTTGGTGTGTATAGATGACGCTCTAACCAACTGAACTACCCGGCCAGGGCAAGAAAATACGTACTTCTTACAGAACCAGTTCAGTGTGAGGCTGACAAGGACATAAAGACTGTCCCAAATAGGTTATGCTAACTTATGTTTATCCATGTTTTTCTCGTCTTTTTAATTTATTATTTATTACTAATAGTGAAACCTACTTTGGAGCACAGTTAAAACTACCAACATAATATCTCTTATTCTCTATATGATGTATGTTTTTTTATTGTTCCATTACAATTGTCCCAATCTCCCCTCCAATCCCCAACTTTTCTCTCCCCTGTCCCCCCCCCCCCCCCCCCCCCCCCCCCCCCCCCCCCCCCCCCCCCCCCCCCCCCCCCCCCCGGTCAATCCCCACCCTGTCGTCCAGGTCCATGGGTCATTTATACTTGTTCTTTAACTAGGTCTTTCCCCTTCTTTCCTCCCTTGTCCCTCTCCCTCCTGCCCTCTGGTCCCTGTCAGTTTGTTCCTTGTTTCCCCTGCCTTTGTTTTGTTCCTTAGGTCCCTGTTATAGGTGAGATAATTTGGTTTTTGTATTTCCCCACCTGGCTTATTTCACTTAGCATAATACTCTCCAGTTCCATCCATTCTGTCACAAAGGGCAGGAGTTCCTTCTTTCTTTCTGCTGTGTAGTATTCCATTGTGTAAATGTACCACAGTTTTTTTTTATCCAATCATTTACTGATGGGCACTTAGGCTGTTTTCAGCACTTACGTATTGTAAATAGTGCTGCTATGAACATTGGGGTGCATAGGTTCTTTTGAATTGGTGTTTCAGGGTTCTTAGGATATCGTCCCAGCAGTGGGATCACTGGGTCTTATCCACTTTTCTTATACAATATTATTTTCCTTTGAGGTAAACTTGAATATCAGAATTGTTCCTTAGTAAAATTCAGAAGACATGAGTTACCTCTCCTTTGTACATACCTGGAGAAAGTCACCAGCTTAAAAGGAAGGATCTCTAATCTGTTAGAAAGCTGTCATCGAATTGTTTATATGAAACTGCATCTTTGGGGGAATATATGAAGACACTGAGAGTTGCCATTCTCTGTTCTTACTGAGATTTTTAAAAACACAGTTTCCTTCATTTTGTATTTAAAGTAAGGGACTTTGCAATCTCTCAGCCGAGACAGGGGACAGGACTGGACCGATGGCGAGTATACCTTGTTAGTTGACAGTGTCAGACTGCACCCCAGTTCTCTGACCCCCACCACCAGGAACCTGATTCTCCATCATTAACTGTCCCAGATCTACTTGGTAGAAATGTATCCAGTATTGCATCCAGAAATACATCCAGTATTTTAGGGAACTGCTATTTGAACGATTATTTTTCAATACTGAACTTGAGGGGAGTAGAGCTAGTGTAGGACATATCCATCCAACCAGACTCACGGGGTTTCAGGCACGTCTGCTGCTTTATTGATTTAGATTCTTCCAAGGTGTAAAAAACAAACTTCAAGGCCTATTAGGCTAAAACTTTTTTAAGTGAGTGAGCCCAGTTTCTGTCCCCAACGATTGGGTGTTGCCCCAGAGGCAGAGGTCTCACTCAGTAAACACCAGTGGTTGAGTTTATCAGGACCTATTTTGCATTTAAATTAATTCAGGCCTTCACAGTTCCTCACCATGTAGTTGCTTTTAGATACTTGTTAACAAAATGCTTATTTAGAGAATAAATAATAGTATAATTTATGGCATGAAATTGTTTGAGCTGTGCTTGAATGAATAAATACTGATAAGTGAATATGTAAATAGAGAATTAGGAGAAAATGAACTTAGCAAAACACTGTCAATTGCAAATGCCAGGAGGGCAGGGTAAATATTTTACTCATTTTTCTATCCCCAGAGCCTGACACTGATTGGGTGCTGAGAACATGGTTTTATTAAATATAAAAGAAAAAAAGTATGTGCTTGTTACTTTCATGTGCAGAAGCCACATCAAAATACAATTTTGTAAAGGCTCACATACCCGCATTAATAAATTGGACCGTTTCATCATGCAAACTAAAACCCTGGTGCTCACTGGGAACGGTAATAGCAAATTGTGAAACGTGTGTACACCCTGAGCAGTTAAACCTTGGCGTTCTTGTTAAGTGTGCTGTTCTGTCCTCGAACTCCGTGACGTGTGGCCTGCCTGGGCTTTCAAAGCATGTCACCTTTCTCCAGGACCTGCTCAGACTTCTGTCTAGAAGTGCAAAATGAGTTAGAATCCTGTGAGATTTTACTCATTGTCTTTGGTCTGTGTTGCAGAAACATTTCCTGTTCTTTTTTTCCTGTGGTGGGGGAGGTTAGATATTTTTGAGAGTAGGATTTGGTAAAGCAATTAAGATGTGGTTAGATACGGTAGGGCAGTCTTTGAGCACCGATTATCCATTGGGTAAATTGCTCTGGTTCTTAACTCTTCCCTCCAGAATTTGAGGTCCTCCTAAAGCTGAGCCAGGCCTTCAAAGCTACTTGTTATCTGGGAATGGAGGGGAAGAGAGTTTGTAAGTGACTATTGTTTGCAAGATCCTGCAAGAGGTACCTCCCCCAACCTTATATTTCCTCTGTTTCCCGCTCTGTTCCTACAGTTTACACCCATTTCCTAGCAATGCTTAGAGAATATCCTTTGTATAGAGATACTCTGGACCTTCTCCCTCCTCTGAATCCTTTGCAGTCTGCACAAAAGTATGTAGTAGGCTTCAGTCCACAAATGTTAGGTTTATCCTCATTTGCTATTTGAAGTCCGTTCAAAAAAAAAAGACCCTCCTTTGCTTTGCAGTTTTAGGAAATGTGTGGGGGAGGGAAGATGTTAGTGAGGTCCCTGGGAGCTTTTAAAATGCAAACTCCTTGGAAGGCGGATATTTACATATTGGGTGGTATGTTACTGTAAGCCCATTTGCTAATGACTTAATGAATTTTAGGTTTAGGAATTGGAGAGTCAGCCTCAGCTTCAAATTTTCTGACTTCATCTTAATTTTATGTTTCTGCTAGCCCGCCCAAAGCTTTCTGGCCTTTTACAAGTGGAGAAGTTGCAGGGTGATGTATCGGAGAGACTGAAGGGACCTTGGAAATGAGCCTTCAACTCCGTGCTTTAGAGCGGAGGCATGGAAGGCAGCAAAGGCGTGAGGCGAGCAGGGAGGAGACCAGGCAAGGCTTTCACAGTTTTGGCCTGGCTCAATCTTTTGCTGTCAAAAAAGACCCGTGCCCCAGAGTGACCTTTCATGCTCCCGATCTTCCTGCATTCTGCCTGCATTTGCCATTCTCTGCTTTGAAACTCTTCCCTCTTGACTTATTACTGACATCCTGTTTTTCATTGTTTACTTCATCTTCTGTTGATAGAGGGCTACAGGGGCAGGGGGAGGAGGCGGAGCGCACAGTACTGAATCCCTGTGCTGTGCTGGGCCCTTCCCGTATTTGATCCTCTGGTTGGGACCAGTGAGCACTATTATCCCCACTTTACAGCGGAGGGGTAAACATGCCGGTCCTAAATCACTCAGATAGGAAACGGAGGAGCCGGGATTTGAATCATGTATTTCTCTGAAATTAATTCCTACTTGCAATTTTAGTTTTCATTCTGTCACATATTTTGCTTGAGCTGTTGAGCTAAGTACTAGCAACATGTGCCTCTCTGGCTTCCACAAAGATGGTTTTGTAGTAAAAACAGCAACCCCACCGGCCTTCGCTCCTGGTCCCACAGTGCAGTGGGTGGAGCGCCCCCAGGAGGCGGGGGCCGTGTGAACAGGGAGCGAGGAGCACAGAGGGGACTTGGGGCCTAGTAGTACACAGGGAGGCCATTTCCCAGAAATGCCATTTGATTTGGGCCCTGGTTGGGAGGAGGTGTTCCCCCTGAGGGTTAAAGAGGAAAGGAAGGAGGAAGTGCCTTCTGGGCAGAATCAAAGGGAATAAAGATAGGGGAGTTCGGGCAGCTGAAGCGGGACCAGGTGACTAGGTCCTGAGCGTGAAATACGTACGCACTAGCTAGAAGCCCCTGCAGAATCTTCCGCTGGCATGTGGCAGGAACACTTCTGTGTTTTAGAAAAGTAACACTTGTGGGTGCTGAGTTGGTGATGAATTTGGAGGGAGACTGCTTTAGTGATCCAGGCAAGAGAGGATGAGGGCCTGGACTAAATGCTGATGAAACACATCAGTTATCTATCATCTGGCTTCCATTAGGTTCTATATTTCGCTCAATATCTGTAAGTAATCAAGGATTGCTTCATGGTAACTTTCTTTTGGTAAGACTTTTAAGCTCAAGAGTAGACTGGGTTAATGAAAGCAATTTTTAGAGATGTGATAATCTTCAGATTTTTTTTTCATTCTGAAAAAATATCTATCTGGATATGTTTATATTTATGCATCAGTGTATACGAGGGAGTGGTATGGGTCCTTAAAGAAGGGAATTATTATTTATAATGATGTGCACGCAGTATTAACTGTAGCTAAGTGACCTTTTAATTCCATCTTTTCAAAGCTAATTCTGGAGGATAGTGAAGTACAGGGAAATATTTGGTTGTGCAAATTGATTGATAAGCAAATCTGTAGCTCAACTTCATGAAGGACATAAGAGGAAAACCTATAACTAGTGGTTTATTTAATGTATTCTTTTTAAGAGTGCTTTCTGCTTCAGACTTCACCATCATCATCCCACTGTGATACATGGTGTGCTGACCCATGGTTTCCACACATTCTTATCGTACAGTAGAAATAAAATTGATCTCAAGATAGGGAATGCAGGTGGATATAGAGGTCAAGGCTCTAAGAATTAATTACACCAGTTAATACCAGTGAGTAAAGACTAAGACTGTAAGAATTAACCAATTCTTCAGACTAATTTTGAGGCAAAATAATGTATTTATGACCCCATGGGTTTGCCATTTTTCAGATGGTGTGCTCATCTATTTATTAATTTACTTTTGGTAATAAGAGCTGGAAATGGTGGGTGGGTTCCTCATTAGCTTTGCTCCCAGCCAGCTGTCTAGTGTCCCTTGTACTGTTGCATAATCTGTCTCACTGGATAGCATGAATCAGGCGAGATGCTTCGTGGAGATAACCTCCGTCGTATTTTTCTCTGGCATGTCAAGTCATGTAACGAGACTCCTCCAGCAGGCAGACTAGGTACCCAGGCATTTTGGTATCTCTATGACTTAGAAGACAAAAGCTTGGTAACCAGATAGGTTTTTCTCTCTGTAATCCATATTCTTTCTTTTCTGAAGGGATCTCTTGTTGTCTTTCACCTTTCTAAGATAATTGGTGAAAACATGAATGCGTTTCTATTTATGTTGTATGGTCTGCGGACTATTGTTCCATGTTCTATGGAGATCCAGGGTGGCGCTCCTCGGTGTCTGCGATGTGTCGTTGTTGTATAGTTGGTTTTGGTGCTTCATCCTTGTTAGTGTGGTTTTACAGCAAGTAGTGAGTGAGGAAGGTCCACGGTGTCTGCCCATCACTGTCTGATTGAACCTTCATTCTCTCCGCTGGCATGCAGATGATATCAGAAGTAAAAATGAAAGAAAAACAAATGCATTTAATTGTCGTTTTGACTAAAAGTGCCATTGAAGATAAAATCTTAGTAGGCGTCCCGAGTCCTAGTTAGTTTTGAAATTCATCCTAGTTAATTTCATGGGCTGTAATAGTTTTGCCTAAGACTTCCTGTCAACCAAGTTTTTTTCACTAGCACTAAAAAAATATGTCTATATGATTTTTTAGGCACTTTTAAAAATAGAATGTTTCAATATGAAGTTATTGTAGAAGAAATGAGTATTCTAGTGTAAAAATAAGTGTCTTTGCTATAGACTGTCATCCATTTTCAGAGGATTTTAAAGACCTCCTTTAAAATAAACCATTAATAATTTTACAAATGTCCTTATGTGGAAATGCCCAGGGTTAAAAATGGAAATAGCAGGATAGCCCTACATAGCTATAACCAGAATCTGCTGAGAACACCAAGTGCTGAAGAGGATGAGCTGCAACAGGAGCTCCTGTTCATTGCTGGGAGGACTGAAGAATAGTACAGCCGAGAGTTTGGCTATGTATTACAAAACTAAACATAATCTTTTCAATTCAGAGTAGTGCTCCTTGGTAGTTACCCAAAGGAGTTGAAAAGAGTTCCATGAAAACACTTGCACACAGATGTTTATATCAGCTTCATTCATAATTGCCAAAGCGTGAGAGCAACCAAGATGTCTTTCAAGTAGAGGAATGGATTAATAAATTGTGGTACACCCAGACAACAGAATATTATGCAGTACTAAAAAATGAGCTACCAGGCCATCAGAAGACAGAGAGCACAAAAGCCTGTTGCTAAGTGAAAGAAGCCAACCTGCAAAGGTTTCTGGTTCTGTCTGTTGATGTAAGCTTCATCCAAATCTGTAGAGAACTTTATGAGTTTATTTTTGAGCCGAAACTGACAACATGTGCTGGAGAGCAAGATCTCAAACGTTCCAGATTATGACAGTTTTGCAGTTTCTTCTATGCACTGGAAATTAAGGAGAGGATGCAAGGAAAATTACATGAAGGAGGGAGAAAGCAAGGTGGGGGCTTGGATTATAGGATAGTTATGTGATCCTCATGCTTTAGAAGGAGGCGTCTTAAAAGGTGGTCACATATTAGAGGAGGGATCATCTGAACAGAGGCATTTCTAAGGTGTGTGACCCTAGATGCACAGAAATTATGGGCGGGGTTTGCTCAGGCAGAGATAAGCCTTATCTAGAAAGATGTGTGCCTGGGACGAGACAATCCACCTTGACTTGCCCCCTTAGGAATTTATGATCAGATCACCCTGTGAGGTTACTTTAACATAGAATCTCTTTTCTTGTCTACATGACTATGACTTTTGGGAAAGGCAAAACTAGGGAAGTAAGTGAAAAGACCAGTGATGGCCTGGGGTTAGAGGGGAGGGAGGGAAGAATAGAAAGAGAACAGTATTTTTATACTCGTGAGGATAACTCATTATAGATTGCCCAAGCCCACAGAGTGTACACACCAAGAGTGAATTGTGATGTGAACTTTGGATTTTGGTGAGTATGATACGTCAGTGGAGGTTTATTTGTTCTTACAAAGTGCCATTCTGGTGGGTACGTGGATTTTTTCAGTATAACCAAGCAGTGCTCCAGTTGTCAGCAGACATTGACTGGGTGTCACACAGGTTAAGGGCTCAGTCTCGAAGTCTGCCCTGCTTCTGATGCCACTCGAAGGTTCCTGTAACCGCCTTTTCGGGTTCAATTAATTTGCTACAGCAGCCCACAGAGCTCAGAAAACGAGTTTACTCACTGCATTAGCCAGGTTACTTACTAGATTACTGGAACAGCCAGGAAGATACATCTTCTTCCCGGGAGTGTGGGGAGGGGCACTTCCCACCGAGGAGCTTCCACGGCCTCTGCGCGGCCGCTCTCCCAACATCGCCCGTGCTCCACAGCCCAGAAGCTCTCAGAACTCTGTCCTTTTGGGGTTCTATGGAGTCAGAGTTGATGAGATTATTGGCATTGGTGTTAGAACTCAGTCTCCAGCCCTTCTCCCTCCCCTGGAGGTGAGGTGGGGGTTGGAGAGGGACCGTTCCTGTCCTCTAATCACTTGGTCTTTCAGGTGACCAGCCACATCCCAAGGCTATCTAGGGGCCCCACCCTAAGTCACTTTAAAAGCCTAAATTTAGGTGTACTCAAAAGGGACTCCTGATGAATGTCAGAACACTCCTATCACTCAAGAAATTCCTAGAGTTTTAGGAGCCCTGCCTGTGTTAGGACTGGAAAGAAGACCAAGTATATTATTTCTTATTATAAATCACAATGTCAGGTGGGGTGTATTGCTCATGGGGGAGGCTCTGCATGTGTGGGAGTCCGGGCTATATGGGAAATCTCTGCACCTTCCCCTCAATTTTGCTGTGAATCTTAAACTCTTAACGAAAATGAATTAATAAAAAATTTTTGCTTTAAATAAGAACAATCAGAAACAAATAAGTTAAACATCTCAGATACTGAGCATCATTTCATCTATCTGTTGGCCATTTGTATGTCTTCATGGGAGAAGTGTCCGGGTTCTCTGCCCAACTTCACTAGCTATTAGGGGAATGCAGATCAAAACTACAATGAGATATATATACTACCTTATACCTGCTAGAATGGCTATTTTCAATTATTCATCATGGCCAAGACATGGAAATGACCAAAGTGTCCTTCGATAGGTGGTTGGATAAAGAAGGTGTGGCACATGTATAAAATGGAATACTACTCAGCCATAAGGAAAGTTGAAATGCTATCGCTTGCAACAACCTGCATGGACTAAGAGAATATTATGCTAAGTGAAGTAAGTCAGTCAGAAGAAGATAAGAATCCTATGATTTCCCTCATGTGGAATATAAAACTGAAACTCATAGACACAGAGAACATTATGGCGGTTACCAGTGGGAAGGGAAAGTGGGAGGGGAGTAAAGGGTAAAGGGGGGCAAACATGTGGTGGCAGAAGATGATTTGACCCTGGGTGGTGGGCACATGATGCAATTTACAGATATGTATCATAGAAGTGTATGCCTGAAACACATATAATCTTACTAACCAATATCACCCCAAGTAAATTTAATTTAAAAAAAGTAAAAATAAACGTCTTAGAAAGCTGAAAGATCGTTTTTAGAGTCATTAAGAGCAAAGGGAGTAGTGCAGACTCTCGAGAGTCAAACCTGGCTTCAACATTCAGCGGACAGGTGTTGCCTGGGTGAGTGTCCTAACTCTGCTTCGATCCCTCATCTGTGAAGTAAGGATGGTGGCAACTGCAGTATTGGGTCTGGTGAGATTAATTGAATCACTAGAACTGTATGTCATATGGTAAGCAGATCATAAATGTTTGTTGAATTAGTAATAATTGAATGTCCATTAATTAGAATGCGAATTAATTTTCCTTCATTTTCATCTTTAAGTGGAGGGACGATCTGGTTTTACATGTTGAGTTTAGGGTTGATATTAACCATTAATTTAACTTATATCAAATGCCCTATAAGGAAATGCATAAATTGCTTCAAAATATTAACCTTCAGATTATGTTTTAGGAATTGGGGTTTAAAAAATATTTCTTTTCAAAGATTTTACTTATTTTTAGAGAGAGGGGAAGGAAGGTTGAAAGGGAAAATCAATGTGTGGTTGCCTCTTGCGTGCCCCCTACTGGGGACATGGCCTGCAACCCAGGCATGTGCCCTGCCTGGAAGTTGAACCAGTGACCCTTTGGTTTGAAGGCCCATGCTCAATCCACTCATCCAGGGCTAAAAAATATTTTTTTTAATACTAAAGAGAGAGAATGTGTAAAACTTGTGTATAGGCAGGGGTTTCTGGAGGCAAGAAGATGTTTGTAATGAAAACATATTTTCTGCTTTAATGGTGTTTCAGATTGCTATTTTCAGTTCTTTTGTGACTAAGTAGCACATATGAGGTCTTTTTAATAGTTGACTTATTAAAAACATGTAAAATATTGAAAGCATCCACTTAATTAATGGTTTTATTTTTTGAGTGCTGGAGTCATGTGAATGTTGCTCTTTCCTGTAAAATATTTTCCCAGAGTCTTACTGAATTAATCACTCTTCCCGTCAGGGTTGCAAATTATGCATCCTGGATCTTTGCATCTTAATTAGGAGTCTTCAGGTTCCTGTCAAGCATTCTACAGTTTTACACGGATGTCCTCACCAGCGCCCAGAGCAACCTGCAAACGCATTTCAGCTTGAATGTGGTAGACAGTGGGATTCAATGTGGTTTGAGGAAGAATCGTAAGCTTGTCATAAATAAATTGGCCACTTACATGGATTGGGGTTTTTTGTTTTGGGATAAAATTTCCTTATGCATCTAAAGGAAACCTGAAGGAAGTTGAAATCTTCAGGAAAGTCTCTAAAGACCATGAACACTTTACACTGGAAAGAGACATTTCATTTTTAAAGCATATTTTATCATGAATGAGTTTTATCGAAAACTTCCCATGAAAGTATAGTGTGAGGACAGTCTACCGGCGTAAGTTCACGACTGCCTCCTACAGCCGGTCCGTCACTCAGGGAACATGTGGTGTCCAGGTGGTAACTTCCTGAAGGCACCTCATCACGCTGATGCGCATGGTAGTGATTAGCCCTGATTGGGATATTACAAAATTGAGGTTACAGGATGAGCATTAAAGTAAACAGGCGTCAAATGAGTCATAAATGATACACGAGCGATTACAGTCCAGGTGATGTTACGTTAGCATTAACAAAGAAGTACAGGGTGGGCAAAGGTAGGTTTATGGTTGTTCATGTGGAAAATAATACAATAATGAATACATAATAATACAAGAGTAAACTCTGTTTTATGTATTCACAAGTGTAAACCTCCTTTTGCACCCTGGTAACCCCCACACTAACATTCTAAAATGGGAGAACTCTTGTTCGGCACCGAAGGGCTGCGCATGCCCAGCCTGTGTCTTCAGAAGGCAGGATACTCTTCTCTCTGTGGCAGAGGAGCTTCTGCAGAAAGTGGGAGGGAGGCAAGTAGAACTAATAGACTCCTTAAACATCAAGAGATCGTCAGCAGAGCACATCCCTTACTCTAAGAAGTGCTGTGCTACATTGTTATCATTCCTTGCCCTTCCTTGTGGCTTTACAGATGCCGACTGACTTAACAGTCTTAAAGCTACCGGAAAGCCCGTCAAGGACTGCTGTCCTTGAGAGTGGTCAAGGGTTCCGAGTTTCCTTTTCAAACACACACGTCATTGACCATATTTCAATACCCATAATTCAACAATTGGCAGGTAATTTTTGACTTTGGCAAATTTTGAGCTTCTAAAGACATATTCTTTATGGGACTCTTGTAAATGCTGGCAAATGCCCTCCAAAGTAGACCAGACTCAGATGGATGTGAGCTCTCTTATCCTTTGAGCAGAGTTTGGGGGTAAAGCCAGAAAGTGATCTGCAGTCTGGGTTTTCCCATTTTCCATCTGGGCAGCCTGGTTCCTAGGGTCTTGGAGGCCATAGTGGGGGTCAGTGTGGCATACATTCCAGACTTGGCAGGCTCACCTCTTCCAAGGAGGCAGAGAGAGGCACAAGTGTCTGGTGTCTCATGGTCGCTAGCTTGCTACAAAGTCTAGAGCTGCACAACTTGAGTTCTTGCAGTTTGTCCTTCTGTTGAGGAAAACAGGAAGGCCCACTTCTACAACACTGGGGAAGGCAGACTGTCTTGTCGGTCGAAAAGTTTTTCAAGCTGCAAAGCAATTTGGCTTTATATTAGGTTGGACTTTTTCTTTTCTTAATCAAGATTTTTTAAAAAAGACACATAAGCCTATTGTTTGTGGACTTACTTGCAGACAAGCTTGAGGGTGTACTGTACCAAGTCCTAGCATGTAAAGAAAATCTAGGGCAAGAGTTTGTTAAGGACAGTAGGTTCCAGATGGTTCTAGAAGATCAGCCAAAGCCCAAATGAACAAGCCAAAGCAAGATGGATACGCATCTGGAATTTGCTAGTTAGGTCAAGATAAGTAGTACTGAATTATGCAGTATAGTCAGCAGCCAGGATTGATGAGGCTTGGAATGCTGTTTTGGTAGCAAAATGACAACCAAGTAAGTGAGGGGTAGGGGTGGACACACACTACCTTCTGTTGTGCCATGAAGGTCCAAATCAAAGCAAGCTTATTAGTGCAAAAAAAAAAAAAAGCATGCTGGGTAGCAGCAGTGCCTTGGTTGTGACGGATGGTCACTGTGGAACAATGAGGGAGTCAGCCAAATTTGGAAATGTCTTTTAAAAGCTAAGGGTGAGCACCTTTTTTGTTGCTGTTGAAATTCGTCAGTCCTCTTTAGACCATTAGTAGGCAATGAATGGGTTCTTTGGCTCCTGGTTTTCTAGTGCTATGTGTATTTATCATCTTTTATGGACTTTTATTTAAAAAAATATAAGCATATATGTTTTATGGTAATGTAGGGAGAGTGTGCAGGGTAGAATCATTTTTTTCCCCTGCAAACCAAAGGAACATAGAAATTCTGTTCTCAACTTATTCTTTGGAGCACTTCTCTACAACACATTCCGTCTCTCTGGGTGCTCCAGAGCTCAGTGGGTAGGACGAAGAACATTCTACACTTTGCTCCCCAGTCAACCATAGAAATTATTTTTTCCAAGGAGTTTGGAGGTTATATTCTTGTGTGATAGTTGGAGCCACCATCTTTGAAGCCTGACTGCCATAAAGACGTTTCATAAGGCCTTTTAAACAAAGACGCCGTGTGGGGCAGAAAGCCTGTGTGACCCAGTAGTCATAATATGAAGAATAATGTTAATGTGAGGAGCCGATATTTATTAGTTGATCATGTGCTGTGTGCCAGACGCAGTGCTGGGCTCTTCCCGTGCAGCATCTCACTTCATTGTCCCAATAACCTTGCAAGATGGCATTGTGGGGTTGAACTGTGTCTGCTCCTCGCCCTCCCAAAGAAGATGTATTGAAGTCTTAATCCCCACTATGTGAGAAAGAGACCTTTTTAGAAATAGGATCTTTGTAGATTTAATCAAATTGAGATGCAGTTGTCTGGGAGGGCCTTAATTCCATACAGATACAGACACAGCCATACACAAATGGGGGGCAGTGGGAGACACGCAGAAAGAAGCATGTGAAGATGGAGTGATGTATCCCTCAGGCAAGGAACACCAAAGATGGCTGACAAATCATCACAAGGTAGGAAGAGGCAAGGAAGGATTTTTCCTACAGGTTTCAGAGGGAGCATGACCCTGGTAACACCTCGATTTTGGACTTCCAGCCTCTGGAACTTGTGAGACAATAAATTTCTGTTTTAAGCCATGCAGCTGGTGGTAGTACTTAGATATGGCAACCCCAGGGAACTCATCAGGTGGCTACTTTATTATCTCCTTTCCACAGTGGAGCAGCTGTTGGGAAAAGGAAGAAAGTAAAACTTTCTCCAGTTGCCGCACTTTGCACGGGTCAACATTTTGACCCGCAGCAAAAGGAAAATTGAGAGAGATAGGTGAGCAGTGAGGCTTAGTAAGAACCATGACCATGACCTTGGCAGCACAGATAACCTATTCAACAAAGCTTTGCTGGGTATGGGTGGGTTCCACCAGGGGTGAGGAAGACAGATTTCTCTATTCCTCTCCAAGGTGCTCTTTAGAGAGTAACGAGAGACAAAGACAGAGGGAAGTGCCGTCAGTTTCCCCGGTGAAGGTCCGGCCAACGTTCATTAGATTATAGGTGAGGAGGAATGAAGTAGACTTGGGAAAGGGAAGAAATTACTCTGTTTCATCCTTCCACCCAAATAAGGCCTCAGCCCAATGCCTATGGCTTTTCCGTCTTCTTCTTTTTTAAATTACTTTATTGTTGTTCAATTACAGTTGTCTGTGTTCCCCCCTACCCCCGCCCCCAGCTTTTCCTTCTTATGCTCACCATTTTTACTGTTATATTTTTGGGAGGTGAAAAAATATAACACCCCTTCTCTCCCAGTCAACCACTGCCCAGGACAGAATTGGTGGGAGAGGAAAGTCTTAGCTCAACACAGATCAGAGTCCCATTGTTGGTGGTTTCTTTTCTTTCTTTCTTTCTTTTTTTTTAAGATTTTATTTATTTTTAGAGATGTAAAGGGAGAGAGAAGAGAGGGAGAGAAACATCAATGTGTGGTTGCCTCACTGGGGATCCACCTGCAACCCAGGAATGTGCCCTAGACTGGGAATCGAACCTGCAACCCTTTGATTCGTAGGCTGGTGCTCAATCCACTGAGCCACACTGGCCAGGGCTGTTGCTGGATTTCTTGAATCAACTCCTAGGATGCAGCAGATAAACAGGTGGGGAGGAGGAGGGCAGGGTTCAGTGACTCTGGCAAAGGGTTTTGTGGGGGAGGGTACATGATCCCCGCCCGCCCCCGTGTTAGTGGTGATAACCATAAAGCTGTGCTGCTTTACCTTTTGCATTCTCAGCCTCTTCTTTCAAATACTGTAACGACTTTGTTAGGGAAGGAGTGATAGAGGTTTCGGGATGAAAATGTTCATTTCTGCTTGAGATCCCTCCTGGTACCGCTTCACTCCCCTGGTT
>PVJI01016908.1:0-36914 GCA_004026765.1 Micronycteris hirsuta
TTAACTTTTTACTAAAATCTTTTAGTCTATGATTTTTAGCTAAAGCTTTCTACCCTCCCTATTTATCTAGTCTTAGTAATAAAACATTTCTGCTCAGTAATAAATTTCAAGCTTCGGAGAGAACTGTTTAAGACATTTCTTAGTAATGGCTTCTCCCAGCAATTAGCAGCTGCTCTTCTTTCAGTGTTCAGGTGGCTGGCTTGCTTAATGGCTTAATTCCTTTCCTTAACCCTTTCATGTGGGAGAAGTGGCCAGGATGGTTAAATTGTGCTAATTCTCAGTAAAAGCAAGCAGGCAAAGGGGTAGACTTGCAGGGGGACTGCCAATGGTCGCTTCTGCTGTGCAGATGCATCCCACCCACTCTGACTGTGCCAAAAAATGAGTGTAGGTGGCTCCCAACAAGTTCCTACTAAAATATCTTTGAAACTGTAGTTGAAAGAATTAGACTATATCACAGCATAACATAAAATTGCTCTAAACAATTACACAGCAAGGTTCTACATTTTATCAACATAGATAATCTAGCTGATTTAGGTGTGGAAACTTTTTCTAGCCCTCGCGCCCGACAACTGCATTTTTGCCTCTGTATAGCCATGTTTCATCACTAAGCTGATGGAAGTTAGCTATTTCGTAACTTCCCTCCCTCCTTAAAATTTCCTTTCCAGTTTTCAGGCAAAATGTTTTGGTGGGGCAATGTATTTAAACAACCTGATAAAGCTAACTGGTAATGTTCATCAGCTAAATGAATAACACAAATTAAGTGAATTTTAGAAGGCAGTCTTTCTTTTTTGAAATTTCTTCATGTTGTGAGCATGGTGGATTTTAAGGGGATCATAAAATAATGCTTGAACAAATAAATTTACTTTAATGGCACTTTCAAAGAACTAATCCATAGTACATGCAATGCTGCATTTTTCAAAAGCAAGACAAGAGACTCCTCTCCGACATTTCACATTGTTTATTAATGCAGCATACATTTGACCCGAACCCTGTGGTTTCTAAGAAAACCACATGTAGATCTTAGGTTACGTATACAGAGGTACCCTTCAGTGGATGAACAACATGTTCTGTAATTATTGAAAATATAGTACAGAGTGAAATGATTTAAATATAATTTAGGCACATATTGATTATGAAAATAGATATCTCTTAATACAATACTTCTCTGTCTTGGTAAAAATAATAAAGCAAAGAAAATAATTCATTTCTGAAGTTGCTTTCCTCGGCCTGCAAAGGCCTGGGCTCCTGCCCCCATGCGCTCGTACCTTCGCGGGAAGGAAAGCTTTGCATATGTGTATGTATGTAGAAGGATGCGCTACATAAATGTTAAAGACATGCCATCCTCCCAAAGGAGACAGAGTGGTTTCCAACGGTTCATATCTCACCCTGATGGGTCTGGAGAATTCAGAACCCAGTTGGACACAGCTTATATCCTGCTCTTGGGGGAGAGGAAAGGCCACGGTTAAGTGGTGGGGAAGGACAGGCCCCATCTCTGCTGCAGCAGAGACAGAATGACTCAAGAAAACCAGACTAAAACGTATTAGAACCACCAAACCAAACCAGAGAATGTAAGTAAAAGAACCACAGGTGCTGACAGACTGGTATTACATTTTGGACCAGACAAAGGCTTTTGTTTTTATTTACCTTTTTTTGGTGGCTATTATCAGTTTAAAATTCCTCATGCCAAGCTGTCAGGTTTTAGCTGCAATTATATTGTGGTGCCTTCTGAAAGATTACTTTGCCACATCCATTCCTATTTTATAGCTTCAATTGCAGTGGATTGAGATTTACTATCTGTTTCTAAGCTGGTCCTGTTTAAACGATTTGGCCACAGAATTAAATATTAGTAACGCACCTTGGTTTTTTGGTTCTGCAGTATCTTCCTATGCTTATGTTGACTGTACAGAAGGAAAGGAGGCTGGTCGTGTCAATAAACAAGCCTGCCTGGCCTGGCGTGGAGCGGAACTTGCTCAGAAGGAAATTCCAAGGAAAGCTCCCGGAGCAGCCCCGCCTGGAGGTCCACTGCAACAGCCGTCGCGTACAGTGACATCTTTCTTTTGACTCTGCCTTCCTTTCAAGTCAGCAAGAATGAAGGATTTCTTTAATTCAGCTACTATTTTGTTTAAAAAAAATAAACCGTATAAAAAGGAACCTGAAGCGCGAGCCATGGGGCGCCGGACGTCACCGTGCTTGCATGGTGTGACGGGTAAGGCAGGGGGGCCATCGCTACGGCTTCTCATAACCTGAACAACCTCTTGAAAATGTTCACAAAGCTTCACAATTTACTGATCCATACGCCTCTAGAGGCTTAATAAATACAATTGTATACGTTGTGCTTCTCGTAAATTAAAATCCTCAAATTTCAAGCCAAGATGGTACAATATTTCCACATCATGCCTATTTAAAAGCAAGTATTATAGGTGCTTTTCCTGGGCATGAAGCCAGGCAAGCCCCTACTCCACTCGGAAGGCAGCATCTAATCTAGCTTCCCTATGTCTACTGAATGAGTGCTTTTCCGGTCAAGTCAGAATGTGGGAAAAAGTCGCTTTTTCCCCTATGCACCACTGAGAACAAGCATAATCCTCTAAATGTTTTTCTCTTTAATTTCCTTACAGTGTTATTTCTTCTAGACAGCTGAGTGGAGAAATAAAAGTGATTAAGGAAAACATCTGTTGTCTTGAGCTTATTCTTGCAGCCTTGAAACTCTCATCTGACACTCTGTGACATGTGCAGTGGTGTGAGCATCTCTTCAAAGATAGCGCCCTTCACGTTTGACCCCCGCAGGTTGGCTTCCTGCAGGTCACACCCAGACAGGTCACAGTTCTGAAAGACAGAGACAATACCCAGTAACTAACACAGAGACCTAGGGCTCTGCCCGTTCCCTTTCAAAAATGATTCCCGGGCATGTTAGGAAAATGTTCCTAGAGAATAAAAGTCAGTTATTTCTGGAAGGCTTCTGTTTCAGAAGAAAGTCCGATTTTCTGGTATCTGTATTTGTTCTCTCTAGTTGATGCGCTGGCTGACCACCACAAATATATTACACACACACACACACACACGTTAACAAGGTAGCACGTCCCTTCTGATTATGTATTTTAGAATCAGTCATTTAAAATCCAGAATGGACTCCAATGAAGTAAATGTCACCTAAACAATTTTACCACAATTCAAGAACAACAATGGAAGGCACAGGAGGGGAGCAGAGACTATTTTTAAAAATTTGAGAAAAAGAGATTTTACTTAACAATTAAACTGTATAATAGATCTTTCCATTCCTCAACCCCAACATTGTTATAGCAAGGAATTGCCTTTTTAACCCCCAAAATCACCCGTACAATTCAGTGAGTTTGAACAAACGTACACAACAGTGTAACCCCCCACCGTCACCGCAAGCTGCTTTCAAATTTCTCCTGAGATCACAGAGGGACAGATGAGACAAGCCCCTGGGGAGGTGGGGACAGTGGTGCGAGAGGGAGTGACTGCACAGAAGCTTTCAGGACCCCGTGTCGCCAGCTGCCCCTCAGCAGGCGACCTGACCAGCGTCTGCAATCAGCTGGACAGAGGGAGGCTTGGGTTGTTTACCATGCTGACTGCGGGGCAGCAAAAATCAAGGAAAAACATCACCATTTTAGGTGACAGTAACAAACAATCAAAAATTAAATACTGTTGCTTAAATAGGTTTGTATCTTAAACCTCAGGCTGGTTCTTTTGCTTTACATTTAATAGAACCTCTGACTCTGCTGCTTAGAGCTATCAAGGGAACAAGACAAAAACATTTTTTAAAAAATCAACAGCAAGCTAAATTTTAATGTACAACCCAATCTATGCCAGATTTTCTTGTGTAGGGACAGGGCTGTACTGCTCAATATGACATCACCACATGTGACCATTTTTATTTAAATGAATTAAAATGAAATCAAATTTAAAAATCCATCTACCACTTACAAGACATTAGGTTAATAAAGCACCTATCAAACCTATCTCCATGAGAAAAACTAAGAAATAGAAATGAAATCAACTTCGAACATCAGGTGAATCTTCCAACCTGGACCCGGATCCCTGGATCCTCCTCTGGACTTCGCGTGGGCTTCACCAGGCGGCTGCAAGGAGACGTCCCTCCAGCTAAGCTGGACTGTCACCCGATAGTTTTTACTGGCCAACCACTTTATGGTTTCAATACATTTTGTAGGAGGTGTTCCGTGATTCTAGAACAAAACCTCTTTGAAGATTGGTGACTCACCTCTAAATCTGTTCCCGCCAGAGTCGCTCCTCTGAGGTTGCAGTTCTTCAGCTTTGCATTTTTTAAGGTAGCGACTCTCAGGTTAATTCCTGTCATCTGACTTCCTTCCATGTCTACGCCTTTTAGATTAGCACCTAGAGAGAACACGTTTGAGGATTAAATTTAACAGTATTTACAGTCACTTAACTTCAAAAACACCACAATAAAACTTATAGGGGGGAGAATGACAGGCGCCTATAGCTTTTCAAAAGGGTTCTGAACCGCCAATCTCAGTGTCTCACTCAACCAACTTACACGGGTCAAGTTCACTGTTCTCCAGGTGTCAGCTCATAGCATGAATTAAGAATGTTGTAGTCTGTATTTTTGAACGAGGACTTTAATTTGGTCTTACAATAATTAGCACTTTATAATCACTTCCATAAGTTAATGACAAAGGAGGTAACTGCTATGTCCTCTCAGTACACAAGTAAACAAAGTGACCGGTGCACAGATACAGTAAGGCAGTAAAAAAATGACAAACAATACGTTAAACCTAAATACCACAAAAACTGTCTGGGTTTGTGCAAACTGAAGTTCTCAGTTTCAGTCAGTATGTGAGTGTGTTGTTCTGTTTGGAAGTTTAAGATGTTGACCTTTGATCCGCCAGCTGAGGCCTCATGAATGTTTGAGGCTGGATCCCCCCGGTTGTCAGGGTTGCTGCCTGAAGCTCCTCAGTTGGCGCCACAGGAAATCTACCTGTGGTCCCGTCTTACCAGGAACAATTGCTTTGCTGGGCTTTTTACTTCCCAGTATGTTTCCCCCTTAGAAAAGGTAATTAGAGACAGAACCTCACCTTCTAAATTGGCTTTAAGACCAGAAGGATCTTCAAAATTACACTGCTTCAGGGAGGCCCCTTCTGCGTTAGAGCAGAGCATCTTGACTCCCTGGAGATTTGCGCACTGGCAAACAAGAGAAACAAGTCCATGTCTTAAGGTTCACAGTTTGTTTGGAAAAGAAAAAATTGGCTTAAAGAGTTGTTAAACAAAAATTTGCTTAAGTTCCACAGCTGAAAGTCTTTTTAAAAATAATGGCCATTGCTGGCAATATAGGGAGACAAGTCCCCGCGCACGGAGTCTAAGACGCCTGCAGCAGGAAAGACAGGCGAGTCTTGTCCTGGAGTTTGCTAGTGCTTTTATTCATCAAGGAAGATGAGAGAGAGAGAGAAAGAGAGAGAGAGAGAGAGAGAGAGAGAGGGAGAGATGGAGAGAGAGAGAGAGAGGTAAGCCATTCTGACATTCTGATGTTAGCTACAGACAAAGGGGATGGGAGGGGCTGGCTCTGGGACAGGCACAGCCGGGGGCAGCAGGCTGGAAAGTTCACGTGTAAATAAGCAGGGGAGGCTCCTGGGGTCCAGTGGCGCTTGGCTAGTCTCTCCTTTGGATAATCTCAGAAACAGCCCCCTGCAAATTAATCCTAAATTCCAAAAGACAAAGAAGAATGTGAGCAGGCTTTCATCAGCGCTACTAACAGCTATTCACAGGCTAACTTCTGCTCTTTCACTCTCCGGCCGCTGTATTTCTCATTTAGAGCGTCTCAGAATTTTTTCTTGTCAAAATAAAAGAGAAACCTAAAAAAGGAAGAAAGGTTCAATTCGATACACTGACAATTATTTTCTGTTCACAATCAAGACTTTTCAAATTGAACTCAAGACAAACTGAGAACTGTTAAGAAATAGTTCTTTTAAAAGAAACAAGTCAACAACAGCATGCCCACTTCCAGAGAAACTTCAAGAGTTTGGATAAGGAAGTTGGGGAGTTGGAGCTCTGCTGTACCGATTTCTGTTTTTATAAACTGCCCCGGGCATGACAGCTGACAGCTGAAGTGTATGGAAAAGGAAAGCATAAGCTTGTTAGGGGTACGATTTGCTCTTCCTCGCGACTGCAGCAATCAGTCAGTGATATTCTGGATGTTCCATCATGCTATTACTACCTTCATTTCAAAAGGCCAGAATGCGAAAGCTGGCAATTAAAGGCAGCGTCCAGCTACAATCATGAACAAGTTGTTAACCAGGCCTTCTTGTACCGACCGTCGGCACACTACACTATTAGCCTTAAGCACCCAAATCGCAGTGCAGAACACAGAGTAAAAAGCTAGAAAATGGATGTTAGAATTTTAAATTATGTCAATTTATCTCAAAGGGTGCAGTGCCATCAGATCTAAACTCTGACAACTACTAGATAAGGGAGGAAGCTGTTTGTAAGGGTGACATTAACGTAAGACCTTTACAAAATCATGACCATAGAAGATATGAATGTTGAAGTGTTTAAAATCGATTAAAGCACTATGCAACTGATAATTGTAGTTGTTAGACATAGAACAGTGAAGAAATCTAAAATGCTAAGGCTGATCAAGTTATGGTATGGCCACACCCTCCAAGGAAAACCCTTGTATCAGAAGTGCTATTTCATTACCCCGGGCTCAGCTCTGGTGAAAGGGAGGTGCAGAGAATGAAAACCACAGACAATGCACAAGTGCACTCACATTCCCCTCCACGCCTGCAAACTGACACAAGACAGTACAGAAGCTCAAACAGGACAATGAGCCCCTAGAGGCAACAAAATACCTAAAAGATAACTGGACTTTTTGGTACTTAAAAAATCTAAGACGACAAGAAGCTGATATACAAAAATAAATGTCTCTGGTTCTCTGCAATGGTCCTAGATGAAACAGACTGTAAACATTATCACAAGTTCCCAAGGTGATTGTGTGAGTGTTGTCCATGCTCAAAGCTGTACTATGGAATCTTACAAGGAAACAAACACACGAGGAGTTCAGTGGAGTTCTCTGTCTTCCCCACGGAAAGTGCTTCACCCTCTAGTCATCAAACGGGAAAGCAGGTCACCACCACTGAGCTGCAAAGTCCACCAGCACTGCAGCTGAAAAGAGTTGTGCTCTCTCACCGTGCAAGGGGCAATGAGTTTGAGGAAAGCAGTTGGGTTATTACTGATACTTTTTAGTATGATAATAGTATTAACATTATGTTTTTAAAATGGTCCTTACCTGTAAGAGAAAAACAAATTATTTACATGTGAAATAATGAATTGCTTCAAAATCGCCCTGGCTAGTGTGGCTGAGTGGATTGAGCACTGGTCTGCTAACCAAAAAGGTCACTGGTTCGATTCCCAGTTGGGGCACATGCCTGGGCTGTGGGCCAGGTCCCTAGTTGGGAGCATGCCGAGAGGCAAACAATTGATGTATCTCTCACATATCGATGTTTCCCTCCTCCTCTTTCTCCCTCCCTCTCTCTCTAAAGAATAAGTAAATAATAACAAATCTCAAAAAAATATGTAGTCTGTGGGGAGGTATAGACAAAACAAAATGGTTTCTGTGCTGATATTTGTTGAAGCTGAGTTATGGGGGTTCTTTATAACAAGGGGGAGTTCTTTATACTATTCTACTTTTTTTTAACGTTTGACATTTTCCAAATGAAAAAGTCATTAAGAAAATGAGGAAGAGAAAACACATGCTTTTGAGTCTAGTTCCAACTTTGTGAACAAACTAGCTTTGGGCTCGGGCAAGTCTCCAGTTTCAGTTTCTCAGTTTCTGAACCAGCAGGGTCACACTGGATCACAGGCCCTTCCAGCCCCATCATCACACCGGCCTCTAGGCGGCAGGCGGAGCGTGTAGGAGAAACACTACAGCATGCTGATAGAACCTACGGTGCGGTACAGACCGGACTGCCCGACGGTGAGGGCAACTGAGGCCCCTGACCGGCAGCAGAACTGCGGGGCTCCGATGAAGAGGCTGCGCAGCCCGGGAGGGACAGACAGGGTGAGTTCAGCAAGAGCAGCGGAGCCACTCAGTGCGCGCCGCCGCAGCGCTCAGCACACCTGCTTCTGTGGACACTGCACTGCACCAGCTATTCGTCGGCAGGCACCTCACATGCTGAGGACAATGAACGGTGAGTTTTGACTTTCACAGCCTACACACTCTGGGCAATGACTCTTCAGCATCAGTCACTTTCATTATTCATAATTAAATTTACAATGTTAAAGCACATCAGTTATCAAATATATATATATTTTTGACCTTCACTTCAATTATACCATATGGGTTGAATACGTATTTACAGATAAGAAAATATGGTTCAGTGTCACATTTACAAATCCTATAATTAAATAGCACTCAAAACCAGTTGTACTGAATGATCCAGATGGTTTAAGCTTTTTTTTGTCCTTAAAAACCACCCAAGCTGTCTCTTCACATTTCACTATTTGAAGACTAGGTCCTTCAAACCTTTTCTTTTTTTTTTTTTTTTTAAGATTTTATTTATTTATTTTCAGAGAGAGGAGAAGGGAGGGAGAAAGAGCAATGTATGGTTGCCTCTCACATGGCCCTCACTGGGGACCTGGCCCGCAACCCAGGCATGTGCCCAGACTGGAAATCGAACCGGGACCCTCTGGTTCCCAGCCCACACTCAATCCACTGAGCTACACCAGCCGGGCTCAAACCTTTTCTTTGTGCTGTTCATCTTCTGCTTATTTTGCTACCAATTTGACCCTTCATCATAAAATGGAACAAGGAGAGTTAAAAAAAAAAAGTATATTGGTAGACTTTGTTACTAGATCTGACATAAGCTTCATGGAAAAATAGGTTGTAATTAAGGAATGAAATCAAAATTATAACATTCAATAAACATTTATTCAATGACTGTCAAAAGCAAGTATTATATTAAGTGTTGTTAATTTGAAAGACATTCAAACTTATATACATGTGGGCCTTGGTATTAAGGAACCTAAAGTTGTTAGAAGTGAGGAGATTTCACTGTTGGTTCTACATATATCATCTAACCCCAAATTAGCACAGGTAACTGTTACATACATACATGCATGTATATATGCACACACACATAAACGGATATATAGAGAGATGTAGAGAGAAGGAGCGAGCCAGTTACAAAACCAACCCATTTCACTGCCAGAGCCATCAGCTTTATCAGTGTTTTAAGTAAAAGCTTCAGTAAAAGACAGATGTAATTTTTGCTCTTTGAGAATGCTCGATAGACTGAAAAGGAGAAAGTACTAACGGACATGGACAACAGTGTGGTGACTGCTTGGGGGAGGGTGGTATAAGGAAGATTAAATGGTAAGGAAAAAATACAATAAAAAAAAAAAAGAGAATGCTCGATAGACTAAAAATTCTCTTGTAACCAAAAATGATTCTTACATCAAGCACTGATCCGGAGAGATCAGCTCGTTCAAGATTTGCACAGCAGAGATTGGCATGTGCAAGATTGCAGCGGCTTAAATTGGCCATTTTGAAGTTAATGTATCGAAGGTCCAAACGAGAAAGATCAGCACCACTGAAGTTTAAACCCTGAAATTAAAAAAAACAAATTGTCACAACATTTAAACCATCTGTTTTATTAAATTTAATTACTATAGCAAAACCACCAAGTTTTTTAGAAGCAATTGGTGGTTCAGTCATTTGGAATTTATTACCAAACACGATCAAATGGAACACAGATATAGAAAATCAGTGTCCTGAATGGGTTCCAGGAGAAGGATCCATTTACATTTAGCATCAGAATGCAGCCTGGCTATACCTCATTTATATGCAGAACTTTCTAAAGAGGGATCTCAGTTAGCTAAATACCCACTGACAAGTATTATTTTTGTTAAACCTAATTATATTTAAATTATTTTATTAATTCAGTAATTCAAGATAGTTTCAGTTTTGAAAAGGCAATACTGTGGTTTTTAAAACCTTTAATGCTATAAAACATAAACGTAAAAGTAACTGCCACAGTCCAGCCATACATAACTGTACAAACAACTGACTGTATTTTACTGCTGAAATTTCTATGCTTGACTCAGAAAGTTCTACACGCAGGATAATTGGACCATAAAAAAACCTATTGCGCATCTCTTTTTTGCTAATCACTCTGGGATTACATCAATGCTATGGCTCATAATTAAATTATATCTTGCATGAAAAAGGAAAATGAGGCAAAACAAGAATCCTAGAAGAACGCAAATGTTACTCACAGATTTGCTGACACAAATAACTCTTGTAAAAATCTGCTTTAATTACCTGGCACCGCAATTCTGATTTGGTTGGAGTGGCTAGCAGAAATCGGACAAATTCCTTTCGAGATATTGGTGAATGATCTTCTGGTGGTTGAGAATTCTTGAAAAAAGATATTAAGAAATTAGTGGTGCATTTTGGGAGATAGCTACAATAAATTTAATATTGGCTAGTGCAAAAAGCCTTACCTTTATTGCCACTTCTAGCTGTTCAATCAATGAGTCAATACCAAAAAATCTGGCTTCTTCTAACACACCTATCATAATAAAAGTGATTTGACTTTTATAGAAAATTTCATTTTAATATGTATAGAAAAGGCAATAAAAGGCAATTAAATTCTCACATATAGAAAAGGCAATTAAATTCTCACAATAAAGGAAAATCAACAAGTAGGTTATCCATCAGTATAGAATAAAAATAACTCATGTTTAGGACACAATAGGATATTTTAAAATATTTGTAAAACAAAATAAGTAATTTACATTCAGCAAAAGAAAAAAATGGAAAACTAATTAAATAGAGTGAAAGGCTTCCACATTTCAAAATCATTTCTGTAAAGTACTTAAAAGAAGCCACAGCCCTGGCTGATGTAGCTCAGTGGATTGAGTGCAGGCTGGGAACCAAAGGGTCCCGGTTCGATTCCCAGTCAGGGCACATGCCTAGGTTGCAGGCCAGGTCCCTGTGAGGGCCATGTGAGAGGCAACCATACATTGCTGTTTCTCTCCCTCTCTTTCTCCCTCCCTTCCCCTCTCTCTAAAAATAAATAAAAATAAAATCTTAAAAAAAAAAAAAGAAGCCACAGGCAAAAAATCCTTATATCACACATTCCTCAAATAACTGATATGGTGATTTAATTGTGAATCCAATAAAAAATCATTAGTTCACCTACTCTTAACATTCCATTGACCTATTCCAGAGGAGCAGATCTGAATAGGTTCATCACAAATATTTTATACTTACTGAACTAGGAAATTATAGAAATGATCAAAGTAAACTTCAAAGCAAAAGTCAAAAGTATAATTCAGAAACCTTTCTTACAGGAGAATCAATTTTTAAAAAGATTTCTTTTTTTAAAAAAAGATTTTACTCATTTCTTAGAGAGAGGGGAAGGGAGGGAGAGAATCAATGTGAGAAAGAAACACTGATCAGTTGCCTCTTGCACAACCCCAACTGAGGACCGAGGACCGAGGACTGAGGACTGAGGACCGAACCAGCAACTCAGGCCTGTGCCCTGACCGAGAACCAAACCTGTGACCCCTCAGTTTGTGGGACAACACCCAACCAACTGAGCCACAACAGCCAAGGCTTTTTGTTCTATATCAAACTGGCCTTCAGAAAATTCATCTTAACTTCAGGGACACAGATAATGAAATGAAATACTAGAAGATTTCTCAAGTTAGTACAATAATTTAATTGAGGTAAGATTTAGCTAAAAAATATGGAAAAGATTATTTAAGTCAGGGAAAAAGTATTTTGAAGACAATGAAAGAAGGCCAAGAAAGACATGATTTCCTGGAAAAAGTGAAGGCCCTTCAAGGCAAGGAGTGAAAGAAATAATGAAGTTAAACAAAACATACTGACGACAGCATAAATTGGGAAGAGCAAAAAATAAGATTAAGTGGGAAGAAGATGTATCAATTATTGTAGATTATTTTAAAGCGTGTAGTTACTTGGGGTAACTTGTAGCCAATGTAGAGAGTCTGGTGGAAATTGTGCTACTTAAAAACAATGCTACATAAAATGAATCAGGAGAGAGTTCTGTTTGCTGAACACCTGAATAAATGAGCAACAGTAGAGAAACGCCACAGAGGAGAAGTATTCACAGCGTGGCGATGCCCTATGCGACGTGACACTCGAGTTAGAGAAAGCAGGAGGACAGGAAACGCCATCAGCACGGTGAGGCTGGGGCGCTGAGAGGGCCCACAGAGCCCTTGAGGCTGAGGTTTAAATGCAATCGGAAGGGGAGGCCATTACAGTAAAAAGCAGCAGTATGATACGGTTATGAAAAGAAAAGGTTTTGCAAAAAAGTGGATCACTGGTCACTTTTATAATAATTTTTGCAAAATGGCTAAAATAAAAACAGTTTATAACACAGATTGTAAACTAGCAGCCCTCTAGGATTGTGACATGTTTAACATGCAGTGTTTTTAAAATCAGATTTCACTAACATTTTAGATTTCCAGGTTTTCTTTAAAAAAATCAAGGCTCTGGCACGCTAGGCCCACACCCATGGCAACAATCTGTGGAAGATGCAAAGGCATGTACACTCCCGCCACTCCTTAAGTCAGACCAAGTCCGGTCACTTGGAGGCCTGTAAACTTTGAATGTGCAACCGCAGCGGTGTGGCCGGAGGGCTCAACTCAGGACAGCGGCATCTACCTGTTCTTCTGTCTGGGAGAGAGCTAGCTGCCTCTCCAGCCCTCACCCTGAAGCCAGACACTTCAGTTCCTCCTGTTCGTCCCTGGTGCTTCCCAGCTGTGGTCCCTTGAGTGAGTGAGCCTGCGCCCGAGCCCTTTAGGAGGAGGCCTGGGTCAAAAGCATCTGAACCTTCCTCCCACCTGGCAGGAATCCCCGCTGATTTTCACTGTGCCCAGCACTGGTGCCGGGTGGGGCCGGGACCCTCGCTGCTAAGGGAGACCATGGCAGCAGAGATATCCTCCCCATTCTTAACTGCCACACAAGGGGTGGAAACTAGCCCACCTCGTGTCTCTTCCCCTCCTCCCAGTCTTAATGTGATTTCTTCTTTATATCTTTACTTGTGGGCATTCTGTTCAGCTAGTCTTCAGGTGGACATCGATGGTGGTAGTTCCATAATTCAGTTGTCATTCTCATGCGGTTGTGGTAGGAGAGGCACAGCATTCACCTCCCCGTCCATCTTGATTGGAAGTCTCCATGAGTGTATTTTTAACACTCAAGAGTGCTTGGAGAGACTTTCCACAAGACTACATACCTGTGCCTTTATTTCTACACCTATAGACCAACGATTTTCAATAGGTGTGCCACTAGAATTTTTAACACCTGACTAGTTAGTTAGCAGCACTGACCTCTTTTCCCTTAGACTGTCAAATAAAAAAAGACAACAACTTACAGAACAATAGCCATCTGGGGTGAATGAATCAAAATTATACCTATTTTTTTCAGATTGGCAAAAAACATTTTTTTGTGTGCCACAGAATTTTAGTGATTAGTTTATGTGTGCCGTGAGATGGAAAAGGTTGAAAATCATGGTGTATACGCTCATATACAGTTGACCTTTGAACAGCGGGGGTTAGAGGGTCAACCCCCATGCAGTCAATACTCTGCATCGAACTTCTGACTCCCCCAAAAGTTCAGTTGTTCTTGGGATCTGTGGAAGACTGCAGTGCTCCAGTGGATACCCAAGTCCGTGGATGCTCAAGCCCCTTGTATAAGAGGCACCGAACAATGCACACAGTCAGCTCTCCACAAGCAGGGATTCCCAACCAGGGATCAAAAATACTGTTTTTGATCTGCTTTTAATCTGCAATTGGTTGACTCCAAGGACATGAAACCCATGGACATGGAGGGCCAACTGCATACTAGTCACAGAAAACAATGCGTGTGCAAGCGGGCTCCTGCAGCTCACACTTGTGGTGTCCATGGGCCAAATGCACACTGAGATACACCTTCTGTTTATGAAAACATACTACATTTCTAAGCAAGTAAAAACATTATTAAAATTATAACCTTACAAAATGTGAAGAATTATATTGGAAACTCACCCAGTAAATTAATGCCATCATTTACAATGAGCTGTCCGTGGCGCAAGTAGTTCAAAATGGGTTCAAAGTACTCAGGACTTCGATCAATTAAGAAAGCTCCTCTGTGGTCTTGCTTATTTCCCCAGACACCTGTCACCATTGAAGTGAAGAGAGCCCCCCAACAATCAAAAAACAAAGTTAGAAATTTACAGAAGAAAAACTGTGCAACCTACCAGTAAGTTTTTACTCTTGTAAAAACAACTGATGTCATTAAAAAGAGCAGACGGACAAGGGACAGAAAGCCACCACGGCCACATCAGATCACACGAGACGCAAAGACCACGTGCTGCACTCACCTCTGTCTTTAAACATGTGGGCCAGCATACTGTCGGGCTCTTTATTCACTAAAGTGCTCCTAAGAATTCAGGGAAAAAAATGGATTTCTCCATTTGTCTTTACAAACAAACATATTTAAGTCAAGAGTACACTCGATCCCAGCTGCTCTCTCAAAAAGATGCATGCTACAACCTGGCCGGAGTGGGGCTGGGGAACAAAAATGCGCAGTAAGTTGCCATTTGTCAAAATCCCTCCTAAACTGGCACTGACTTTGACTTATACATTGTTTTAGTTGCCTTTAATTTAAAAACTAATCTATCCATCCAGCAAGCTATTATATCGCAATAATCTTGATCTAAACTTATTCCTTACTAACATAAGCTGCTGTAGTCTCTACGAATTTCAATACTGTTAACTTTTACTAGCGTTGCACATATATTAGTGAACACCTAAAAAGCATGTTCTAAAACACTGACGTCACGCTTTTTCATGCTTTCTCTGGAATGACTTGTAAATCATATTTTTTCTCTTTTCTTTAAAAGAAACTTTCTAAAAAAGCGGTTTCCAATCACAGTCTATGTAAGCATTTCAGTATTTTCTAAGGAAATTAGCATACCAAAGAACAAAGGGTGCACAGTGTGCCCCCCCACAGGCGCACACACCGCACACGCACCTACCGTGTGGTTGTGAAGTACCGCCCTCCGACGTTTAGTGTAAGCCAGTCCGTGTGGGATCCTGACGACCCTTCCGGTAGTTTAGACTCTGTCTGAGGATCTATTGATGACATGTAGAAAAGAAAAAATATATTGAGATTTGGGATTGTGGGAAGGTGGCAATAGCATGATTTTTAAAACTAATAGCACACATAAAGGTATACCAGCATTAGTAAGACAGCCAAACTGATATCTATAGACAACATCTAAAACAAAATGAGGTGATAAGGTATTCCTATCAACACTAACAGCTAGAGAGCAGCATGGGATTAGCATCTGGGAAGAAGCTGAGAGAATCAACAGAGTACATGAGGAACCCAAGAGTTCCAAAGGAATCCCCAAATATTCACTTCACAGCTCAGCAAGTGCATCTGAGAAATGCAGACTGAGAGTGGGAGGGGTATGCCCACTCCTACCATCAGTGATGCAAGTCGTTTGCAGTCGGAGTGGACAAGGCTGGAAATGAGCTCTCAGAACCCAGCAGCCAAAACTGCCTTTATAGGACAAAGTCCCACACTGCAGACAAGCTGCTGGGAAAAGAATCCAAGCTGGACAAAATAGAGACAAAGAAAAAGGATGACAGCTAAAAGTCAGAAAGGTTCACTATTCTAAAGAACTAGAATACATCAGAAGGTGAGTTCCATATTTTTTCAACACTTCATATAAACCACAGAAAAGGGAACTCTAGAGCCCTGGAATGAGAAAAGCTTTCCTAGGGCAGCCTTCCCTTCTCACGTTACGGAAAACTAACTTCAGATAAAACTGATTACCAGAAAAGGACTGAGATTAATTCCACCTCAAGTTTTTTAAAAGAATAAGAACTACATTTCTATGAAATGTGCCAGAAGGAAATGCCCACAAAATAGATTAAAAACCATAACCTAATAGTCCAAAACATTCTAAAAGAAGTGAATAATAGAAGTTATAAAAGAATAACATAAACCAGAATTACAGAATTCAGAAATGAGGTGACAACTCAGGAGACAATGGGAAATAAAAAGAAAAACAATTTTAGAAATGAAGATTAAACTAGAAGACACATAGGAATAAATAAGCACAACAATAATGCCTTAAGTAAATGAGTAATTATGTGACATTATTATTCTATCACTCCAATGTCCCTGAAAATTAAGATTATTGCTATAGAAGGAAGGAGATATAAGACAGAAGTTAAATAAATATTTATAATCCTGGTTACATAGTGGAAGTATTAGCATGAACCCATGAGATAATATGTGTATTATGTTATATATAAAGGTTTATATCATAAAAAATATACACATATAAATTTTGTATCTGGCTAGCATGAATTTCCAACTCTGTCCACTAAAAAGCCTAGTAACCACAGTGAACACCTCACTAAAAGAAATCAAGGCTTCTTGGAGAAGTCGTTCATCAGGATCTAGGACAGAGAAGTGTAAGATGAAACACCTTGTTATTCCAGACAGCAAGGAAGCTATGAAAGACTGACGAGGTTTCCCTTGGCCCAGAACAGGACAATCCAGGCATCAATTAATGCAGAGGATGAAAATATACCAAATACTTTTAAATCCAAGAGTTCATAAGGACAAAACAAAAGCAAACACCAACTGATCACTTTTTATTTTGTTGTTTGAATGTATGCAGTGAACCAATTAAGTGACCACTGCTTGCCAACCAAAGATGATCAGAAAAAATGTTTTGCTCCTAAGTAGAGACGGAGAAGGGTATGCACTGACTTCTAAATTGCAAACTGCCATGTGGTGGTCCAGAGAACCACCTCCACTCACCAACTACAATTGCTGTGATGGCTCAAAAAAACACTGAAGTATGCAAGGTGTGAGCATGTGGAACCAAATATATCATATACTTGTTAAGAACATGCACTGTCTTTAAGCTGTACACAACTGCGGAAGCTTGCTTCCAAATCGAAGGGCAGCGTGTGTACGTGTGTGTGGCCGACACCAGGTGATTTCTAACTGGTTTGCTCTGAACACTCTGACAGAGTGTCAAACATTACTAATGCTGCAGGACATGCTTAAAGCTATGTAACATAATAGAGCAATCGTGACAACCTCTATGAAAGAGAAAATTTCAAAACAACTATAGTTTCTGCAATCCAAACTATCCTATCATGTCATGTTTAATGAATCTGTACTCAGCCAGAGCATTTTAAAAGCATGTAAAAGATAAGGTATCCATAGTAAAATATAATCTTACAATTACATTTAAAAATTTAACACGCACACCCAATGCAGAATAAAAAAGTGTATGAAGATCTGAATACTAGCACAAAATACTTTTTAATGTTAAGCAGGCGAAGCTAGGTAAAAGATGTTATTCTATCTTTTTTTATTTTGGCAGACAAAATTGGCTTTTAAGGAAGTCACTTACCGATGAATGGTTCTCCTTCACACACAAACAAAACATCATCATCCCTGGGGGAGATCAAAATTTAAAAAGCCGCCATCAAAATCCGGAAGTCACATTAATTATCTGCTGCATACAGGGACTGTTCCTTAGAATTATGTAGATTAGACAGGTTTTGCTATCAATCTATATTGCGAAATGGACTCTGTAAATTCCCAGTGCTTTCCTTGTTTAACCGCCTGACTTAACTCTCTTTAGATTTAAATTCCAGTAAGATCCTGCACATGAAAGCACTTCTGAAATGGAAAACAAAGAAACAAAACAAAACCCACTATACAAATTATAGAATTCAGCTTTCTTATCTACTGAGGCATGTTCAAAGGACATGATTAAAGCCGATGCCAACTCTTCTTTTTTCACTTTAACTCTGTAATCCTAAATAATTTACTGGGGTTTTCTCCCAAATCATCAGCTGTCCTGTGCTTTGGAGATGAAAATAAACTTTTGTATTAAACGTAGGAAGAATATAGCTAGAAATAACTGGAGTAAATGCTCACCTACTCTACACCCACCGCCCAGCCCAAACGTGAAGGACTGCACACAATCCGAAATCCTGGATTATCAGTGCGCACCCTCCTGCGGCCCCAACCCGTCCCGCGTGGCTATCGACCAGGCCAGCAGAGAGTTTATAGTGTGGGAGGCTTATGACCTGTATGCTGCAGGAATTTTTACTTCCTGTAAAACATCACAGGAACACAGTGAATTTTTCTTAGAAGCAGACTCTGTGCTTGTTAAGAAGTTTGGGTGGATGTAAATCATTCAATAATGTGACTCAGTTACACATAAAAACTGAAAGAATCTGGAATATATTGAAAAACTAAGAAATTCTTCTACTTTATTTGGATTTTAAATCTGTATCTCTTAAGTTTATAATCTTTTCTACTTGTTTACCATGCCAGTTAACTTTTTAAGACTAGTATGAAAATTTGTTTTCTCCTCATTAACAAAATCAATTAGTAACTGTATGACCTGTAAGTCATTTAACTTTTCAGATGCTGAGTTTCTTCATTTATAAAATGAAGGACTAGAAGTGATTAATTTCAAAGGCAGTGCATCTATTATACTGAAAGGCCATTCTGACCTGGAGTTAAATGAAAATTAAACTTTATATACTATATTCTCCATCAATTAAAAAAATCCCATCCATGCTTTGCCAGTGAAATGAGACAACATGGGCAAAGCACATACAACACGCATGGCACACTGTCAGTCATTTGTATTCCCATCCCATCTTTGTTAAGTCTCAAAATTCTATGATTCAATGAGGATGGAATGAAGTGAGCTAGATACTTGCCTGAGATATTTAAAAACCAAAACCAAAGAAACAAACCAAAAACCACTATCATGGTGGATCACTGGTGAGTTAACGCTGCTTAGCAAGTTTTCACCGAAGTAGATCTCTGTAATATTTTTAAAACTCAAAGCATTTGTAGGAAATCAACTGAATAAAATAGCACATAAATTAGAAAGATCAATTTGATTTCTAACACTAAAACATGCATGTCTTATTAGCTCCATCTCTAGTATCATAAGGAAATTTCTCATAGTCATATATGAACTATGCAGAAAGGCTATCAATACATTGGAATATTTTTTGGACTATAATACACACCCCCCCCAATTTGGGAGGGAAATGGGGTGCATCTTATAGTCCGAATGTAGCTTATTTGAGTTCTGTTTACATTTACATTGGTGAAATATTATGTTATTTATGTTATTAAATAGTTTACCACATTTTTTGCTTCAAAATTTTTTTTCCTCCTCTAAAACTTAGGTCTCATGGTCCGGTGTGTCTTATAGTCCGAAAAATACAGTACTGACAATTTTCTATCTAATCGATATACCCTAAGTTCATATGATTTAAATTCCAAAGAGCAAATTCTAAGCAATCATTTGCCAAAATCCCAAATTCTTTAACAGTGATTAAACCATTGCATCAGGGTAATTAGCACAGCACCAAGTAGCTAAGAGCTCATGGTAGGAAGCTTATAAAAAGGTGAAATTTACCTGATCAAAGCAATATCATCAATCAGTCCACCTTTCCCATTATACACACTAGTGGCTTTTATGCCGAGTTTACTGCTGGCCACTGAAAGCAAATCAGATAAAGTCCCATAGACAGCAACCACCTGTAAAACACACCAGATTAATCTGAACAATTTACATAATGGACTTCATCACTCATAAGTTATATACCATCACCACACTATGAACAGGACTAAAATATTAGATTATCATGTAAAAGGGGATTTTGAAAGGTTCTTAAGAGTGCCTCTTTTTCTTCTGTGACTCAGTTATTTACTTAGTGCCTAATACTGTTTAAATCTGAAACTAAAGAATCAGAAATTGTGTGACTAAACACAATTTACAATCATGAGTTGTGTTAGTGTTCTAGTTCTGCAGACCCACACTAGAACGTAGTCTGACGTTTCCAGCTGTCTGTTGACCTGAGACAATCATTTAACCTGTTCATGCTTCCACTGCTTTCCCCAGCAGTGAAAACCGTGGCACCTACACCAGAAGGTCATGAGGATGACACGCATTGATGCATGGTAAGAGCTTAGCAAAGTGCTTGACACTGGTACGTCTTTATGATGGCTTTACACTATTCTTTTGTCATAGGAATGTTTTTTTTTTAAATAGGGATGACTGCCCTGGCCGGTGGGGCTCAGTGCATTGAGTGCCAGCCTGCGAACTAAAGGGTCGCCAGTTCAAGTCCCAGTCAGGGCATATGCCTGGGTTGCAGGCCAGGTCCCCAGTGGGCAACCCTAGTAGGCGTGCTAGAGGCAACTGCACATTGATAATTCTCTCCCTCTTTCTCTCTCACTTCCCATCTTTCTAAAAATAAAGAAATAAAAATAAAATCTTTTAAAAAGCCCACATACTTGGAAAATGAAAAAGCATGTTTTAAAATAGGGATGATTTATTGCTATTTACTATAACATTAAACTACCATATGAAAGGTTTCAACTGCCCACCTCATTTAATTCAATAACTACTCCATAAAAGCCAGACTCTAGCTCACGTTCTAAACAAGGCAAGCTGCGGGGTTTGAGCTATCTAGCGGAAGCGGTCCATCCTGCTTTTGGTCCAGCAGTCTAATATATGGACAAGGTATAGGCAGTGGCTTAGGGAGGGGCTTGAGAATCTCTATAGGCAGTGAATTTCTTGCTCCAGTTGTAATTGTAACTATGGGTTCCCAGTGGCTGAGCTGTACCATTATCAGTTGGGATTTTCAAAAGTTGCAAATAAAAAATAGCTGAGGAGCGGAATGTGAAGCCCTTACAACCAATTCACCTCCCGCAGGATACTGGAGAAATGTGCCACAGGAAATGAAAACCAGGGCTGGTTCTTGGCTCGCCAGTGACAGGAGTACAACAGACACTGAATTTTTAGTTAATAAGTGAAGTGGTTAGCAGGGTCTGGAGGGCTCGTTTGCTAATAAGGAGCGTGCACTCTTTCAAGAGCAGAGTACTCAGATTCCAACTGTTTTCTCTTGTATCAGAAAGATAAAAAGCCAGAAGTGTTGCAAGCTGAGGCATTTTGGGGAAGAGTTGTAGGCAAGCACAATTCAAAGGGGACGCGGTGGATTAGTAAAATAATGTACAACCCAAGGGTCCATAAACAGATGAATGGATAAACACGTGTTATATACATACAAGGGACTATTATTCAGCTATAAAAAGCAATGAACCGCTGCTACATGCTACAACATGGATGAATCTTGAAAACATTATGCTAAGTGAAATAAACCAGACAATAAAAGGACAAATATTGTATGATTCCATTTATACGAGGGAATTAGAATGGGCAAATTCATACCAAGTAGAATAAAGGTTACTAGGGCAGAGGGGGAAATGGAGAGTCATTGCTTAATGGGTAGAGTTTCTGCTTAGGATGATGAAAAACTTTCGGGAATAAATAGTGGGGAGGTTATACACATTTTGTGAGGGTACTTAATACTAATAAATTATACACTTAAAAGTGGCTAAAAGGGTAACTTTTATATTTTTCCACGATAAAAAATCCAAAGCACTGGGCAGTGTCTTGCACATAGCAGACACACCATAAATGATGAAAGCTTGAATAAAATATGTCCCCGTAATTCCCATCATTGTTCATCTCTGCAACAGAGCCTGGGGATCTAACATTTATTGCAGATACATGTTCCTGGGAGAAAAGGAAGACAAATAAAGTATATAAGGCACGTGTACAGGGTGTGAAGAGAGAAAACAGGAAAAAGAATTAAAAAATGCAGAAGAGCCCTGGCTGGTGTGGCTCAGTGGATTGAGTGCCAGCCTGTGAACCCAAGGGTCACCGGTTCGATTCCCAGTCAGAGCACATGCCTGGGTTGCGGGCCAGGTCCCGGTTGGCAACCACACATTGATGTTTCTCTCCCTTTCTCTTTCCTTTCCTTTCCCTCTAAAAAGAAGTACATAAAATATTTTTAAAAAACTTTTTTTAAATGCAAAGGAGCAAGAGATTGACCAAAGCAAATATATAACAACTTTTACAGTCTAAAAGTACTATGGGTGGGAAGTAAGAAAATCCTCCCTTTCAACCTTAGCATCCTTGTCATAGCTGTCACTATACCAGAGTTTTCTAGATAGAGCTTTCTCTTTCTTCTCTTATTTATCTCTGCTTCTTGTACATCTCTGAACATGGCTTTATTCAGCTTACAGTATCCCCTGCCCATCCTCACTCACGTCAACTTGCTCTTCAGTATTTCCTTTCGTTTCTCCCTCAATTGGCCATATCATAAAATGGACATAAATTTAATGCGTGTCTATATAATGCACTTCTATTTAACTATTAGAGTGTAACATTTTGTGTGACTTTTCAAAAACACATAAAATTGTTTTCTACTTCCATGTGATTTGATTGGCTTATCTTTTTTCCTGTGGACCAGTTGTCTCCTAATGAAAATAAAGGCCACCCACCTGTTCTAAAAATGCCCTGTCCAATTTGGAAGCCACTAGCTAAAAGAAGTTATTTCAATTCTAACCTATTAACGTTATTTAAAAGTAAAAAGTCAGTGCACCCATCACACTAGCCAGAGTTCAGTGCTCACAAGCCACATTAGCAGTGGTCACCATGTTGAATGTCGCAGATACGGAGTATGTAAGAAGTATTCCAGAGACTTCTTTTGGACAGTGCTGTTCCAAAGAGCAGAGTAAAATGAAGAACAAAGGGTTATCTATTTTAATTGTTAGGCTCGACCACGCCACAGCAATGCACAGCAACAAAGTGATCGAATCCAATGCCACAACCTGTTTGTTTCATACAAGGGGTTGAGCAGCTCCCTTCTTCCCTTTCTTCCTCACTGAAGTCAGATTCTAAGACAGGAAGAAACCCGTACATAGAGTTTTGTGATTCTCAGGGCAATGAAAGAGCAGTAGGAGATTCCTTGTAGGCTGCAAAACTAACTACTCAGGATCACATTCTAGGTATCAACTGAGTTTAATTTTTAATTTATTATCACTAAAATCAGCCCTAATATAGTATCAAACACAATTCGTCATTTGACTGAAATATGTCCTGATCTGACTTTCGATCTAGACTGTAATGGTTTGATGAAAAGGTTTTAACTTGTAAAAAGCCAAGCACTACCCTCCTCTCTGCAGCCAGAAAATAACCACAGCCAGTTTAAAAAGGGTCCCCTGGGTTAAACGTTACATTGCCTGGCTTATGGTAGGCCGTTGACAGATATTTCTTAAATTTGGATGAAATTCTCGTTGCTTTCAGAGTGCTGAACAAGGACACGCCTTTCTGTGTGTCAGTTGCAGCATCTTTTCCACTGACCTGCTAAGTTGAAACACAGTACACAACATAAATGCAATTCTAGCTGATACTCATGAAACTACTCAAAGTGGCTGACTTTGGACAATGGAATTATGGTTGACTTATTTTCTTGGGAGTTTTTCTATTTTGTTTTCCAGATCTGTTACGACAAACTTGTATTACTTATTCAATAAAGGGCAAAAGTTATAATTTATTGTTAGGTCACCACTGCTGTAGATACTTGTTTTTGAAATAAAAGTTATGTTTTGTAGTTGACAATCTAGCAACTGACAATTTTCTTTAAGTGAGATAATCAAAGGGCCATCAACTGGAGAAAATAAAACTTAAATTAATGTAAAGAACCTTATAATTCTGTAAACTTGAAAATTTACCTTAAAGTGGACCGATATATCTATCTTCCACTTGGAAAGGATTCTTGGCATTTGTTTTTCAGGGAGACCACTTTAGTCTCTGTTGGGCGTATTAATACTAACATATGAGATGAAATTTTATTACAAAATGGATATTCTGAAGCTCTTTCATATAAACTAATCAGAATTCCAGATTTAAAAATAGTCTGCCTAAAAAAGTTTTAAACAGACTGATATATGACGCACCTTTCTTTATCTAACAACTCTGTTGGAGAAAAGCAGCAATGGATCTCTCGTACATCATGGGCACGAGCTCTGGCCATTCTATACTCAGTCTCCTGTAGTCCCCGTGGAGCGTGCCTGAGCGTTTGTAAAATGATCGTGCTTATGATGGTTATTTGCTTCCTGTGTGTTTTACTCCCCAGCGTGGAATTGAAATTTCCATGTCACTGTGGAAATAACTTTAATAACTTAAGCACTATACTAAGCCTAGAATGGAAGCATTCTGTGGAATAAATTGAGAAGCATGTTAAAGTTTGTGACCACTGTAATATACTATTTAACTTAATCTCTACTAAATTTCAGATCCTATGACAAGTGAAAGCTATTGACCATTTGGGAAAGTAAATAGTATGTTATGCTAGCAGGACTTTTTAGTTTAATAGAAGTTTTAAGTTTGCCTTTATTTATTTATTTTTAAAAAGTATTTATTAATTTTGAGAGAGAGGGGAAGGAGAAAGAGAGGGAGAGAAACATTAATGTGTGGTTGCCCCTCGCGCACCCCCTACTAGGGACCTGGCCAGCAACCCAGACATATGCCCTGACTGGGAATCAAACCAGCAACCCTCCAGTTTGCAGATTGGCACTCAATCCACTGAGCCACACCAGCCAGGGCCAACAATGACTTTGAACATAAAAAGAAAAAATGTCCTTGACCAGGTAGCTCAGTTTGTTAGAGCATCATCCTGATATGCCAAGGTTGCAGGTTCAACCTCCAGTCAGGGCAACTACAAGAATCAACTAATGAATGCATAACTAAGTGGAACAACAAATCAATGTTTCTCTTTCTCCTCTCTCTCTAAAATCGATAAGTAAAAATTAAAAAAAAAAAAACCCATAAAGATGGTAAGGGAAAATTTTCTGAAATTGTCTTCAGGTGCTGGGAAATATTTTTAAATGGTTGCTAATTGGGATAACCTCATCATGGCTATTATTTCAAAGAAAAATATATGAAGTTATTAAATAGGACTTCGAACAGTCTTCTTTAAAATCTGGTGCTTTTTGACTTCTCAGAGCCAGAGAGATCTACTATTTTTTTAAAAATCTCCTAGTTTATATCAGGAGAAGGGGCAGCTCTGCCATTTTCTCGTTGCTGATTTGGGTTTTGCAGGGTTAATATTGTCTTCAATCTGTAGCTTCTCTGAAGGAATCTTTTAAAGCCACTTGGCATTCTGGTGAGGGTTAATTTAGTTAAAAACGGGTAATACAAATCTTAACCTGGTCCTTGTAAGCTTACACACATTGCAACACACCAAAGTGAACCAACCTAGTGAAGAAGTATCCGTGTGAACACTCTCTTTCTCTCAGAAGACTTGGGACCAAATGACATATTTGGTGACTAAAATCACCTGTGTCTTTCCAGAATGAAAAAAAAATCAAGTTTTAACATTATTTTATATTTTATAATGAAATCTGTAAATCAAAGCTATAATATTTCTTCTTAAACTCCAATGGACTCTCTTCCAGAGCTTCTGTGGTGCATCATCTCATGAGGGAAAGCACTTTTAGAGAATACACAGACCTCTCTTCTACATCAAAACATGCACTAGTTACACTTTGTTGCTTATTCACTAATCACACAGAAAGGGCGTGGTGAGCATTTGACGTTGACTGTGCAGTGACTCTGTACCTCCCCAATCCCAGGCTTCATGGCCTTGTCTGGCAGCCACTGAATAAGCTTTCTAGGACATCAATTTATTTGAAAAAATAGACATTCTTATGACCAGAAAACCAAAATACAGCTAGGTAAATAAGGAGATAATGGAAGTGACACAGACATTCCAACTGGCGGATGGGAAAATCAAACTATATTTTGCAGTGATGTTTTTTCCCAGCACGTTTTTCATGAACAGCATGTCATGACTATGCCATCCTGGCTAATACAGTCACTTTACATAAAATTGCAGGCCGTTATGTATTATTCTGCTCTCTTTTGTCAAATAAGAGTAATTCTAATATTTTTTTTAATCAGTGAAGAGGAAACACTTTGGCACAGAATATGTTTTCCAGTTGAGTGGTAAGGATTATGGCATGGATTATTTTTAATGTTGACTTATACTAGTATTTTCCAGTTGGGGTTTTTATGATCTTTTTAATATAAACACTTATCTTTAATTATTTGAGATGTGTTTTTCCAAACTTCTGAGATTCTCTAGCAAAATATACTTAAAGGATATAAAAATTTAAATCCAAAAATCTAACAGAGTCAACACTAGAAAACTTAAAAGACGTATTAAAGATAATATGGCAAGATTAACCCTGCCAATCTTGGACAAGAACAAAATTCAGTGGTTTCAGAAGAAATTTACAGCATAGTTAAATATTTATGCCTGGGTCTAAACATATTGTCTTTCATGGAATAACACAGCAGAGATACTGGAAGAAAAGGTCAATCAGAGGTGTCTGCTTTTGAGAACATATTACAGCTGTAACTTTGGATATACTAAATCTTTCTTCCAATAACAATATAAGTGTTAGATTGTGAACGTAGTTAACAGACTAAACAGGCTCAGAAAAAGTTAATAATGGTCAGAAATAATGTAAATCTTGGCAAATATCTTTTGAGGTAGCCTTTATGAAATCTAAAGAACTTGCATTTATGTCAGTTGTTTTATGTATTAAATATCTAAGACCAGAAGGACACAAAATTATAGTCAACAAACTACACTGTGGTTCAAATTTTTAGAGCATGTTTACTCAAAACTGCAGAATAGTTGGAAAATCATTTTTTATACTGTGGCACAATTACACTATTTAAAAATTTAGAATGTTTCCAAAATATGCAGGAGACAAAGTATTCCCGCAAATAATACGAGGTTAATTTACCTTAACCTTAGACTCGAAGGCTTAGTTATTTCTAAATGTCATTTAGCCACTCCATAAATGTCTGCCTTGAACAGTCAAATTTTCCAAAGCCGCCGAACAACTTTCTTGGGTGGGGCAAGAGCTGAGAAGGAAAAGGATTCATTTCAGCTTACTCCGGCGTTCGAACAATATTTAGTACCATACCCTCAACAAAGGCTTAACACAGCAAGGAGTAATGTCAAACTGATCCCTTTGGCCTATTGTCACAGTCCCCTAAAGAACTAAAATAAGGAGAGATTAAAAAAAAAAAGTACATAAGTTTGGCGGCAGCGGGGCTTGGGGGACCTACAAGAGGAAACCATCAAGAAAATGTCCCTAATTTTCGAGCCTCTTTTTGACCTAGGACAGAAGAGTATTTCATTCACTGATAGAGTTTTAATTCTTTTTACTCGATCAACCTCGCATGCCTTAGTTACCACCACTTCTGGGGCACACCATTAGTCAGCACGAAGGTGGAAACAGGCGCCTTTTTTAGCCAGCGGCGGAGGGCACAGGGGTCTTCGGGGAGGAGATGGGAGAGGAGCATCAGCACCTCACGCTTAGGTGACAGCGGCCCTCCCAAACCTTCCCAAGCCCTCTGCTCTCTCGGCCCCACACCTGGACTTGGGAACCATTAAGCACAAGCTGACCTGCGCCAGTCCCCAGGGCGGCTGGGGAGTCGAAGGGCAGGCTCGAGGTAGGAATCCGGGGGTTGGGAAGAGGCCGCAGGGACCGGACCATCACCTTCTGGACACTTCCCACTACCGCGCACGCCCACCTCCCAGCCCCTCTCCCCAACTTCAGCCCTCTGCCTCGCGAGCGAGCTCCGCACTCCGCTGCCCTCGCACCCCGCTGAGGGGCCGGCCCCGCCCCCTCCCGACCGACCCCCTTACCTTTCCATTCTTGGGGCTGCCGTTAAGGAACAGGGTCACCCGCCTCATCGCGCTGCCCCCACCGGGTCCTGAGTGAGTCGCCACCCTCCCACCTGGCTCTCCTCCCACCTTTTTCTCCCGCCCTTCCCCTCCCTCCACCCACTCGGATTCTCCTCCCTTCGCCACCTTCCTTCTGTTATGGGCAAACAGGCACACACAAGCAAGCACTCTCGGTCCCACGCCCCTGCGTTGGCCGGTCCTCCTGCCCACCCCGCCCCTGGGCTCCTTAGCCAGCCTCGGGCCCTTCCCCCAACATCCCCCCCAGAGTGACTTCAAGCTCCACCAATGAACCGGAAGCGTCGGCCAGAACTCCGCCAATCATCACCTTGTATTGGGTGGGCTCATACTAACTCCGCCCAGGTGGAGGGAGGAAAGAGGGGGCTGCAGTCTGGCAGACGGAAGGGTTATCAGCCAATCACAACAGAACCTGGAGCCCAGCGGCGGCTCGAAACGTTACTGAGCAGGCGCAAACGCAACACCAGGTAGATCACATCTGCATACGGAGGCGGGGTTTGAGAAATCAAGCGCTAGAAGTGATTCACTGAACTCAGCACCTCCCGCTGTAACCCCTCCCATCGCTCAACCCACAGAAGAAACGGCTGCCGTCGGAGTTGGCTGATTGGGTTAGAATCAGCTCGTCGTTCTGTCAGGATTGGTCCAACGATTCTTTTCGAAGTTTGCAGCATCCAATCAAAATCAGAGGGGTGGAATCAAAGGTGCAACCGAAGAGTTCCTCCGCGAGACTCTCACGAGAAGTAGTCCCCACAGATACAGGTTAGCAGGTGTTTTCTCTGCTCAGCGAGTACCCTGAGCTAGCGGTCGCTTCTCCTGGTACCCACGAGACCACTCGTGTTCTGGGACGGCGAGATAGAGGCCTGGGAGGGCTCGGGGTGCCCGCGGACACGTGCGGCTGGTGGCGGCGTAGAGTTTCGTAGAGTAACGCCGAGATGCCGAGGAGGCGGGGCGGGCGATTTGAATCCCGCGGCGGGTGGCGTCTGAGCGGGGCTGAAGCGTAGGTACTGCGGCCTGCGGGTTCGCGGTGTCGGCGGCCCGGGACCAGGCAGAACCTTCGGCTACTGGCTCTTCCTTCAGGACGGAAGAGCCGTGGTCTAGAAGGCAGGACAGCCACGACACTCATGTGCTGCAGGACAAACTCAAGCAGGAGGAGAGCCAAACTGCGGGAGTGAGAGGTGGGGCAGGTGCCCTGGTTTGGATTCCAGGTATAGTATAGCAGCGCTGTTTCTCAGACGTGCGTTCTTCTTAGCCTGCCCCACGGAGACAGTGGTTCTGCTGCGTTCTGGGCTGGATCACCCGTGTGCTTTTCAAAATGCACATTCCTGGGGCCCAGCCGGATCTCCTGAGTTAGAAATCCTGGAAATCCACAAAGCGGCCTCCAGCAGGGTACAGAGATGATTCAGGTGTTCGATAAGATTGAAAAGCTATGGCTGGTAGCAGCGGTTTTTAACCTTTTTCATCTCATTGCACACATAAACTATCAAAATTCTGCGGCATACCAAAAATATATTTTTTGTCGACCTGACAAAAAAATAGGTATAGTTTTGATTCATACACACCAGACAGCTATTGTTGTGTTGGCTGTTGTCATTTTTTTTATCTGACACTCTAAGGGATAAAAAGTCCATGTTCCTGACTAAGTAGTCAGGTACTGCATGTGCTAAAAATTCTTGCCGCGCACCGGGTGAAACTTGGTGGCTTATAGTGTGGGGATTGCTTCATTTCATCCTGAACAGCAGTTTCCTCCGTTTCCATGTAATTTGAGTTCCGGAAGTACTCGTGACATCTATTTTCATACCAGTATAGATTGTATTAGAATTCAGTCTTGAATGAGGATCTTCATCAAATCACATTAATCTGGGAAATGGGGTTCTTTTTCTTTTTTTCTCTTCTCTCTTTTTAGATGGATACCAACTCAAAAGACAGTGAACCCCCTGAAACCAAGGAGCCTGCTTTTAATGCTGGTATGTAGTTATCTGTTGCCTCTGTGAAATTTACAAATTAGATGTCTGTCTTCATAAAGATGCTTAGCCCCCTCAACATGTTGTGTTTCAGAAAATGCCTCTCTCATTTTGGGAAATGAGAACCTTGTAACACCTCTGAATCATGCAGCTGAAGTGACTCCTGATCCTTGTACACCAGATACTTTTAAATCACCTTTGGACTTTTCCACAGTAACTGTGGAGCAACTGGGAATTACACCTGAAAGCTTTGTAAAGAACTGTTCAGGTAAGAGAAGTCATTGTGTTGAAGTGCTTTTAAAGTTAAAAATAACTTTAATAACTTAATTTTATTCACCTATCCTGTGTATCTTTTTACTTTACCTATCTAAATTGATTGAATTGCAAACTTGTTGATCAGAGAGACTTCTGTGAACATGCCCTGTTCATCTAGCATAGCAGGGGACCAGGGTCCAAGGCCCCCAAGCATGAGAATGTCCCGAAGTCAGAGTTGTGCTTTGTGCCCAAATTGGGAAAGAATGTGTGTAAATCACTTTTGACCTAACACATGGGATACAGGAGTGTGTATACTATAAATAGTAAGACATTTTATAGGTCATATATGGCAAAAATAGGAGAAAGTTGAAGAGCAATTAGACAATATTACACCCTTGCTGGTGTGGCTTAGTTGGTTGGAGTGCTGTCCTATAATTGAAAGGTTTGATTCCAGTCAGGGCGCATAGCTAGGGTTCAGGTTTGATCCCCAGTCCAGGCAGGTACGGGAGGCAGCCGCTGGATGTTTCTCTTTCTCTCTCTCTAAACTCAATGAAAGAAGTGTTGTTGGGTGAGGATAAAGAAAAAAGAAAGAAAATATTACGTTGAAGGATTGGAGTTTGCCTCTTTCCAAATCACAAACAGAAAATTGGCTCACACTAATCATCAAGTGCTGGAAATGAAATTCACCTGTGAAGTCTAGCTTAGATGGAGGAGAAATACGGGAGAGGAATTAGATTTAGAAATGGAAGGTAATGGGGGATGTGAAAGTCAGGGCACTAGACTAATACATGGTTGAGACAAGACTAAAGTGGCACACCATTCATTCCGTTTTCTTCTCAAGAGCATCACTCCTAGGCCTGTGACAATCTCGTTTTTTGCCATCAGGCATATGGCCAGAATTCAGGGTAGTATGCCAAAACTAGACAGGAATCTAAGAGAAACGGCTTAGCTCGAAGGACTGAAAGCAGGGGAGCACTTGCGGCCTGGTGGGGCTCTTCCCTTTCAGCCCGTGGGGTGTGGACTGGCTGACCCCGGAAAAGAGAGGCTCTGGTCCAGAGCAAGCTATGACCCCCTTTCTGTGGAGAAAATATGAAACAAAAATGGTAACTATTAATTATAAATATATCCATGTGCTCATTTCACACAACTGTATTTAATAAATACCTTCTGTGTACCAGGCACTGTTCCAGGAAAATGGAATAATGGAATAAGTCAATGGACAAAACAAAGATTCCTATCCAACTGATCATGTATGACCAATTTTACCTATAATTCTCTATTTAGATTTCTGTACCATGTGTTTATCATGTTCTTTCTCAGGCTGGTACATCACAGATCTTCAGGACGTGATTACTGATGATTGCCTTGTTTTGTTCCAATTTAAAAGAGAGTTTTTATTATAGGAAAGTCATTATCCTACCTTAAAAAATCCAGACGACGCTCTACAGTTGGTGCCCGGGGCTCTCCTGAAACAAACAACCTTATTCGTTTCATTGCTCAGCAACGGAATTTAAAGAATGCAGAGAAGTCTCCTTTGACACAGAATTTCCCTTTTCCGGTATGATATATGTTTTTTAAGTTCCGTCATGAACTCTTTTAGGGAGAATGTTTTGCTCTGTTACAAAGCTTTTGTGAAGTGTTTCTACCTGCCTGTTTCGGACCTGGAGAGATGGCATTTTCTCTGTCTTATAGAGAGAGTGTGCAGTTAGTGGAAATGATGATGTATTCTGGTTGTTCATATAGAAAATAATACCATAATTAATAAATAATAATACAAGAATAAACTCTGTTTTTCATAGTCACAACTGCAAACCTACTTTTACCTATCACTGTATTAAAAGTTACAAGATTCTGGATAAAAATGGCTTTCTAGAGGAGCTTTCTGTTTTATTTCACAAATATTTTTCTAGTTCATGCCTATTTTTCTGTAGTGAGGTGAGGCAGTGTTTTCAACCTTTTTCTTTTAATAGCTCTAAGTGTGTAAATTTTTGCAATTACTGTGTGTTGCCATATAGGGCAAGAGTTCCCCCAGGACAAAATGTATTTGGGATAACCTTGTGGAAGGGAGCAAACTATTTGTCTCCTGATGGTGAACTATTTACATAGCTTTGCAGGTTTTTAGTAGAATAATACAGGCTCCTAAAAAGCGAAGTAGTCGTAAAAGTCTTGATTTCAAAGACACAGTCCCCAGTTTATCCATCTTGAAGGACAACTGCTTTTCACTCTCGTGGCATTGGCCTTCATATTTTATAACGCGCTTACGTTTCCACTTCCTCATTGTTCAGTTTTAGACGGCATGTGTGCAGGAGGCCGTACAGTGCACTGCAGTGGTTCTCAAAGGTTATCTCTCAGCAGATCCCTGGGGATCCCTGAGTTCCATTCAAGAGGTCAAAACTGTTTTTTGTAATAGGCCTAAGATTCTGTTTCCGTTTTTTCACTGTCTTGATGTTTACACCCCTAGTGCCAAAGCAGTGGTGGGTAAAACTGATGGCATCAAATTGTCATTTTATACATCGCTGACAAGGATTCACAAGAAATAATAATAATGCCAGTTTCACTTAAAATTCGTGATGAAGCAATAAAAATTACAAATTTTATTCTCAATGGTAGGTATTACGTGTGATGAAATGGGAAGTACGCATCAGGTACTTCCCAAAGTACACACAGAAGTTGGCTGTTTTGAGAAAAATCATGTGTAATTGGGCTGTGAGCTGAACTGAACACTTTTTTTCATGCAACAAAATTTTTCCTTGAAAGTGACTGACAAACGTCATAGTTAGTCAGACTTGGGAATGTGGCTGACATTTTCTCAGAAATGAATGTGCTACTTCAAAGAAAAACAGATATTTCTTACCAATGAGAGAATTTGAGTTTTCAAGAGAAAATTAGAATTTTGGAAAAGAATTCACCACCATTAGCTTGATAATGTTAGACTTTTCTGATAGATTAGTGGGGACATTAACGAATGTGATATTTTGATATTGTGTCATAAAGCGTGTCAACATTTGGAAGATCTGCATTGATGAGTGAACCCGTATTTTTCACGTGACCAGCATATGCAAAATATGCCCTCAGGTTGCAAGAGAGACCCATGGAGTTTCACCTAACAGAGTACGGGAAGGTTCATTGGTAGGATTTCATTTTTGACATTGCAACCAACCTTAGGGAAATTTTTGTTAAGTTTTATGTTCCATTGAAGAAGAATGTCCACAATTCTAAAAAGGCTATTAAAATACTCTTGATGGATACAACCAACATAAACTAAGAACTTTAGGTTTTTGCAGTAATTTTTAGAGTGTAAAGACTTCTGAGAACTTGTAAGAGTAGAGATGAATATGGACAGTGGAGCTATATTGCTGGGGGTTGGTTCTTGGCTTTATTATTAATTGTGACTTTGGCAAGTTAAATTTTCTGTGTCAGTTTCCTCGTGTATAAAGTAAGGGTGATAGTAATAGCAAGGGTTTTATGAGGATGAATAAATTAGTAGATATGAAGCACTGATAACGGTGCCTAGAATATGGAGTGCTTTAGACTTACTATCATTTTTTCTGGGGAAAATGAGGATTTCGTTGTCTCCCATCTTCTAGTCATAGCTTTCCTGGCACTTTCCCCTTTCCCATTTCTTCCAATAGTCAACTACAATTTTTTTTTTGTTTAAATTAAGGTTTAGTGTGCATGTTTAACCATGCAGACATTTTTTACAAGCTACTTTGTAGTATATTATGGTCATATTCCTTTCCTGCACAACTTTTGTTATTCTTGTAGTTAATAATTTTGGGGGTTTTTTTTGTTTAGTCTTTTAATTTATCATACAATCCCATCCCCAAACTTTGACAAGAGTTTCAGACCTTAGGAGTCTGTCTTTTCTTTTCCTGGCATCCTCTGTCTTCTTCCTCCTCTTGGCTTGGCTGCCACTGGATTTGTTGGACGGCTGTCATTTTATGACTTCTTTTCACCATCTGTGGTCATTCCCTTTTGCTCTCCAATTTGGATTCCCTGTTTCCTGTATTGCATATCTTTCTCCTTTCTTGGAGAAAAATATCTCCAAGATATTTCTCCTTTCTACCTCATTTTTCTGGAGCCTTTGCGTCTCTGACAAAGTTTATTCTACCAGTACATTGAGTTATGAATTGTCTTAGTATAACTGAAATCCAGGCTGGACATATTTTCCATCAAAATTTTGAAGGCATTGCTCCATTGTATTTTAGCTTACAGAACTGATGAATCCTGTTCATTTATTCAATCAACACATATTGTTTCCTTATCCTTCATGTGGCCTGCTTTTTAAAAATTAAAAAAAAATAGTTCAAATACAATATTCTATAAGATTCAGGTTTACAACCTAGTTATACAACTTTTATTTACCTAATGGTGTTATCACCATGATGTCTAGTAACCATCTGACACCGCACAAAGTTATTGTGGTATTATTGACTATGTCCTCTATTCTGTACATTAAATCCCCATGACTTACTTAGAACTGAAAATTTGGACCTCTTAACTCGTCGTCACCTTTTTTGCCCTTCCCCCCAACTCCTGCCCCTCTGGAAACCATCAATTTGACCTCTGTTTCCAAGATTCTTGTTCCTGTTTTGTTTAGTTTGTATGTTTGCTTGTTTTAATTCCAAATGTAAGTGAAATCTTACTGTCTTTATTCTTCTGTCTCATGTCATTTAACATAATACTCTCCGGGTCCATCCATGTTGTCCCAAATGGCAAGGTTTCATTCTTTTTTTATGGCTGAGTAACAATGCACTATGTGTGCGTAAGGGGTTTACGTATTTGGCTATTGTAAATAGTGCTGTGCTGAACATAGGGGTGTAGGTGTGTGTGTCTTTTCAAATTACTGTTTCTGTTTTCTTTGGATAAATCCAAAAGTGGAATTGCTGGATCATATGATAATCAGTTTTTAGTTTTTTGAGGAAACTCCATACTTTATCTATAGTGGCTTGCTAATTTCCAATTCCAACAAAAGAGGGTGATGGTTATTCCCTTTTCCCCACATCCTTACCAACACTTATTTGTTGTTATTGTTGTTTTATAATAAACTGACAGGTGTGAGGTAATATCTCATTGTGGTTTTGAATTTGCATTTCCTCGATCATTAGTGATATTGAGCACCTTTTCATGTATCTGATGGCTATCTTTTTATTTTCTGTGGAAAGATTTAGTGAGATCTTCTGCCCATGTTTAAATTGCATTGTTTGTTCTTTTGCAATTGAGTTATATGAGTTCTTTATATATTTTTTTAATATATTTTATTGATTATGCTATTATAGTTGTCCCATTTCCCCCTATATTCCCCTGTGCCCCATCCCCCACCCCCATTCCCCACCCTTTAGTTTTTGTCCATGGGTCATTCACATAAGTTCTTTGGCTTCTACATTTTCTATACTATTCTTAACCTCCCCCTGTCTGTTTTCTACCTACTGTTTATGCTACTTATTCTCTGTGCTTTTTCCTCCTCTCTCCCCCTCCCACTCCCTTGTTGATATCTCTCCATCTCTTATATAAATCCCTTTAACATTTCATATAATAAAGGCTGGGTGATGATGAACTCCTTGAACTTGACCTAATCTGAGAAGCACTTTATCTGCCCTACCATTCTAAATGAAAGTTTTGCTGGATAGAATATTCTAGGATGTAGGTCCTTGTCTTTCATGACTTGATATACTTCTCTCCAGCCCCTTCTTGCCTGAAGGTCTGTTTTGAGAAATCAGCTGATAGTCTTATGGGAATTCCTTTGTAGGTAACTGTCCTCTTTTCTCTTGCTGCTTCCAAGATCCTCTCCTTATTTTTAATCTTTGGTAATGTAATTATGATGTGCCTTGGTGTGTTCCTCTCTGGGTCCAAATTCTTTGGAACTCTCTGAGCTTCCTAGACTTCCTGGAAGTCTATTTCCTTTGCCAGATTGGGGAAATTCTCCTTCATTATTTGTTCAAATAAGTTTTCAATCCCTTGGTCTTCCTCTTCTTCTGGCCCCTATGATCTGGATGTTGGGCCGTTTACAGATGTCCTGGAGGTTCATAAGCCTCTCCTCATTTTTTTGAATTCTTGTTTCTTCCTTCTGGTCCCACACCGTTGATTTGAGCCCCGGTTTCCTTCTCTTCCCTATTGGTTCCCTACACATTTCCCCTCATTTTCTTTAGCATATCCTTCATTTGTTCATTTATTTGCGTCCAACTTTCTTCCAATTTTGTGAGCATCCTGATTACCAGTGTTTTGAACTGTGCATCTGACAGGTTGGCTATCTCCTCGTCCCTTAGTTGTAATTTTTCTGGAGCTCTGTTTGTTCTTTCATTTGGGCCTTTTTTTTTTCCCTCCATGCGCCTGTTACTTTAAGGGGCAGAGCCTTAGGTGTTCACCAGTGCTGGGCAACCTACTCGCTGTGTTGTGATGTGACGCCTCCTTTGGGGGCGGGGCCTGGGAGGGAGCAATGGTGCTTGCTCTGTTTACTGCCAGCTCCCATTCACCCCCACCCCAATAAGCTCTCCTGTGAGGCTGGGAGCCACTCTGGCCACCGCCTCAACCCCCTCAGGTGCTTTCAACAGGTGGTCTGAGGCATTTTTCCCCTGCAATGGTGGGTTGCGCAGTCTGCTCGGCTCTCCAGCTGCTTCTCCCAGTCTATCTGCATGCGAAAGAGGAACCGCCCAGTCCACCAGTCTTGCCCGGCTGGTTCCGATGGGCTTCTCTGGGTGTGCCGGCCGCGGGCTTTGCTGAGTGCGCCGGTAGTGTTTTGGCCAGGCGCACCCGCCCTGAGTCTCTCCGGGCAAACTGCTGTCTCGCTGAGCCCTGCTTACTGGTCTGGATGAACGTGTCCTCTCTAACTTCTTGGCTGTTGGACTTCCACTCGGTTCGATTCTCTGTCCATTCTGGTTGGTTGTTTTGCTTTTTAATGTGTTGTTTATCCTCTTTGGTTGTGAGCGGAGGCGCAGTTTGTCCACCTACACCTCCATCTTGGCTGGAAGTCCTCTTTATATATTTTGGATATTA